>PISX010026238.1:0-24804 GCA_004024625.1 Mellivora capensis | reverse complement strand
AAAAAAAAAAAAAAAAAAAAAAGATAAATAAAAATGTTCACAGTTGAACTTAATATACAAATGAGCACTTAGCTGGGCATTGTCTTAACTTCACAGCTTTTGCATAAGCACGGGTGGCTTCCTCTCAGCTAAACCAAGTCTATGACCTGGGGCAGCAGCTCATTCTCCCCTCTTAAGGAAATGGTGTTCTATAACTTTTCTTCACTTTGATTTTAAAGAAGTTCTGAACAGCTCCTGTACTTGGCTCACACACTGCTTTTCTCTTCTGTGAGTGACAAATCTGGAGGCTGATGAAGTTTTGGTATTAGCTGGGGTTGTGAGGTCACAGAACGTAAGTATGAGGATACGACAAAGGTTTCCCATTGGCAATGGCTTAGTCCGCCTGTTCATGTGTCTCCTTCGATCCACATAATCCCAAAACCTGAGGCTGGCAGTGCTCATTGGTATGGACAGAGTTGCTTACTTGAAACAACTGCGAAGATACAAACATGAAAATAATCAGGGGATTCAGTGCAATGTAGTTTAACTCGCACTGAGAATGAAATGCTGATAAAATAGGTCATCACTTGTATTTTTTTATTTCTTTAATTTTTTTCTACTACACTTTTCACTTTCAAAATTTTTAAAAAGAGTTTATTTATTTATTTGACAGAGAGAGAGAGATCACAAGTAGGCAGAGAGGCAGGCAAAAGGGGGGTGGGAGCAGGTTCCCTGATGAGCAGAGAGCCCGATGCGGGGCTCAATCCCAGGACCTTGAGACCATGACCTGAGGTGACAACAGAAGCTTAACCCACTGAGCCATCCAGGTGCCCCTACTTTTAAGTTTTTGAGGGAGGTGTTGGCAAGGGAGGATTTAGGCAGATAAATCCTTCCTCCCACCTTGATGACTTTCTTCTATCTCTCAGGCACAGAGCCAGGAATGATGTGGGTAGAAGTAGAAATCTCAACTCCCTTCTCATTAGCCAGGAGGAAATGTACACTGAGAGTGTGTGCAGCCAGGATGGAAAGAGCTTCAAATTCAATTCACTGTGATGCCATTTGAAAAGTTGATATGAGAGTGAGAGACAGAAAGAGAGAGAGAGATTGCCTACATATAAATAGGGTAGTGAGCCTTGAGGGTCAGACCAGTCTTTGCTTCCCCTGGCTTTAGGCACTGCCTTCCCCAATGAAGAGAATGAACACAATGGAATGTATTAGACAGAGAAGCAGAGCTATAGAATCAAACACTTATGTTCTTTCAATCATTAATAGACATTCTATGGGTTGTTTGGTCTTCTAGGAAGTAACTGGAAATACCAGCTGAAAGTCGAGTTGGATGGCACTGGAGTATTTCTGAAGAATCTGTGACGATTTCAATCTTTCTACAATCAAGATAACCTTGTAAAACCGATTGGAAATACATAAGCACAGGAAAAACAACTGTTTTTGAAGAGTTTGAGCCAGATATACCATTGTGCTAATATGATAATCAGAAAGGTAAAATGCCACCATCAGAAAAGTGAGACTCTACCTCTTTACTTCAGAATCGTGGAGACCCTGGAACATGCACAAGCACCAAATATTGCCTGCACAGTGAATAATAAGAGAATGATTACTGTTTTGGTGGTGGGGGGGATCTTTTTTTTTTTTCATATTAAGCAGGGTTTTCATATTGGAAGCAGTGGGAATCACTGGTACTTTTTCAAATACCTGTTACTTGATCATCATCACTGCAAAGAATGGGCTAACAAATCACAATGCATTCTAGAGGTACCTTCTACACATCACCTTTTTTAAAGTGTCCCCCTAGTTATCAGTGACATGACTCTTAAATATATTTTATTAAAACTCATCTGTATTAAACAGAACATCTGTATTTCACACCTTGAACATTCAGGTTGCACATTAAATCTTTTTTCAGCTTAATGAATAGCTGAGATAAATACCCAAAAGATAAGTTCTAATTGCCAGAGAAGACAACAGAGATTAGTTAACTATTTTTAAAAAGACTCTTCACTTGATCTTCACCAAAAGGCCAAGACGCAATTTTTAAAAAGATTCTTTAGGGAAATTAAAGCCAAAATAAACTATTGGGACTATATCAAAATAAGAAGCTTCTGCATACCATGAGAAATAATCAACAAAACTAAAAGGTTGAATGGGTCACAATATTTGTAAATGACATACCGATAAAGGGTTAGTATCCAAAATATATATAAAACTGATACAACTAAACAATTAATCCAATTAAAAAATGGCAGAAGACATGTGGATGAACAGACATTTCTCCAAAGAAAACATCCAGATGACCAACAGACACATGAAAAAATGCTCAACATCACTCATCATCAGGGAAATGCAAATCAAAACTACAGTGAGGTATCACCTCACACCTGTCACAGTGACTAAAAAGAACAATACAAGAAAGAAGTGTTGGAGAGGATGTGGAGAAAAAGGAACCCTTGTGACCCTGTTGTGGGAATGCAAGTTGGTACAGCCACTCTGGAAAACAGTATGGAGTTTCCTCAAGAAGTTAAAAATAGAGCTACCTTACGACCTGGCAATTTCACTACCAGGTATTTACCTCAAAGATACAGAGGTAGTGAAAAAAAAAAAAAGGTGCACATGCACCTCAACGTTCAGAGGAGAAATGTCCACAATAGCCAAACTGTGAAGGAGCCGAGATGTCCTTCAACAGATGAATGGATAAAGAAGATGTGGTGTATATATACAATGGAATATTACTCAGCCATTGGAAAGGATGAATACCTAACATTTGCATTGACATGGATGGAACTAGAGCGGATTATGCTAAGTGAAGTAAGTCAAGCAAAGAAAGGCAATTATTGTATAGTTTTACTCATATGTGGAACATAAGGAATAGTGTGGGGGAAGGGAGGGAAAACTGAATGGAAGAAATCAGAAAGGGAGAAAAACCATGAGAGACTCTGGACTCCAGGGACCAAACTGATGGTTACAGACGGTGGGAGGATGGGGTAACCAGGTGATGGGTATTAAGGAGGGCTGGTTTTGTGATGAACATTGGGTATTACATGCAACTAATGAATCATTGAACACTAGATCAAAAACTAATGATGTACCATATGTTGGCTAATTGAACATTTAAAAAAAAGTTAAAACTAGAAATACCCTATGATTCAGTAATCACACTACCGGGTATTTACCCCCAAAATACAAAAACACTAAATCAAGGGATACATGCATCCCTATGTTTACTGCAGCATTATTTATAATAGTCAAAATATGGAAGCAGCCCAAGTGTCCTTTGATAGATGAAGGGACAAAGAAGAGGTGGAATTTGAATATTGTGATAGTATTTAACCCTAAAAAGAAATGAAACTGCCATTTGCAACAACATGGGTGGATCTAAAGAGTATAATGCTAAGTGAAATAAGTCAGAGAAAGACAAATGCCATATGATTTAAGGAATAATAAATGATAAAATAAATGAGCAAAGGGAAAAAAAGAGAAAGACAAACCAGGAAAGAGGCACTTAACTATGGAAAACAAACTGATGGTTATCAGAGGGGGGGATGCATGGGAAATGGGTAAAATAGGTAAAGGGGATTAAGAGTACATTTATCATGATGAGCACTGAGTAATGTATAGAATTGTTGAATTACTGTATTATACATCTGGAAATAATGTTACCCTGTATATTAACTATACTGGAATAAAAATAAAAAGCTTAATAAAAACAAAAAAGTTTTTTTTTTTTTTAGTTTCACAAATCCTGTTCACTTGTTTAGCCCTTAACCTATAGTTTCATCCATGGCTGCTCTTTTGGAAAGCACATTACTCTCTTGAAAAGTCATCCTATGATATATCATTTTTTATATATATATATAAAAATCTTACACGTGTATATCTATAAACTCTTTTGTGCCATTATATAAAAGTCATCCTATATGTGTCATCTTACAATATGCCAGTATATTATGCTGTTTTTATTAATTCTTCTGTAAAAAAAAAGAGGTGGAGTAAATAAAGAAAATTCTATGGGTTATTTTTGAATTCTGGTCTTGCCAGCAAATAGTTCTTTTTGTCTTTTGAAAAAAATCACTCCTTCTAATCTGTGTGCCCTTCTTGTGTTTCCCACTCAGGATATTTTTTTCTCTTTTCCTTCATGTTTTAATATCACCTCTTCTTTAAAACAAGCTTACGGCTCACTAAACCCAATGACTTTTCCTGATTAATCTTAAGAAGTCCTTGTCACTCCCAGCTTTACTCCAATTCCTGTAAACATGCCCACATAAATGTTTCTTTCAGTTTCGGGTATATCGATTTTTGTCTTCCAGGAGAGTAGAACCAAAACAAATAGTGTCTCCTTAGAGAAGACAAACTTAACCAAAAATATATGGACCTTATTCTTAACAACCCCTAGAACGTAGGTGCTTTGAAGCCAGGGATCTTTGTTTTGTTCACTGCTGATCCAGAGTTTCTGGAACACAGTACGCCGTGCTCAATAAATACTGGTTGAAAAAATGCATAGCCAGGAGTCTAAGGATGCTGTTAACCGTAATCGTTCTCAGAGATCATCCTCCAGCAGAGTTTCTGTAAGAATCACGAGTAATCCTTTGACCCTTCATTTTGCCATTTGTGGAATAGTGATTATGTTCAGGTACGCAGAAATTACTTGCTCATTGTGCAAAACCTTAATGATAAAACCCTCCAAGCTAATGTTCTAGGTGTAAAATTCCCCACTCTAAAATCAAAATGCTTCTGGGACAGAGAGGAGCCACTTCTGGTTTTGACCCCCAATAACATGATCAGGAAGTACCAGCACCCCGGGCATTTTAAGTCACCATTTTGAACTGAAGTCACTGACCGGCATCATCAGCTTTTTACAATCTGAACAGCAATTGAATACGATTTGCTTTTTCTTCTAAGGTCTTGCTTTCTAAAGGAGGACAAGCTAAGATTCATCCTCGGGTTAAGAGAAATTCTGGACTCTGAGAAACAAACCGAGGGTTATAGAGGCAGGGGGTGAGGGGGATGGGAAAACTGGGTGATGGGCACTAAGGAGGGCACATGTTGTGATGAGCACTGGGTGTTATATGCAACTAATGAATCGTTGAACACTACATCAAAGACTAACAATGTACTACATGTTGGTTAATTGGACATAATAATTTAAAAAAGAGAGAGAGAGAGAATCTGTAGAGGGGACCTGGGTGGCTCCCTGCTCAGCAGGGACTCTGCTTCTCCCTCTCTCTCTGTGTGCTTGTGAGCGCTCTCTCAAATAAATAAATGAATCTTAAAAAGAGAGAGAGAGAGAGAGAGAGAGAGAGAGAAAGAAACTGCAGTCTTATGGCCTATAAAATGTCTTTTTTCCACTAAGAGATGTGGGGGGTTCTTGGCAGTTGAGAGATGGTTCTTCCTCGGCCTATGATTCCTTTGAAAATATTTGGGTCAGAAATGGCTATGAGTTCACACCTGTAAGATTCCTCCTTCCTTCAATCCCCATAACTAATTTCTCAGCTTCTAATTGTGTTTGAAGGAACCGAAATAAACCACAAGGCAACTGCTTGTCAGGAGCTGCTATATCCATCGGAGGAGGCGAGTCTTAAATTAGCCAGGTGACAGGGAAGAATGGGAGCTCCAGTCTGCAGCCTGGTTGCCTGAAATCTATAACACTTGTCAGTTATTGAGGGGATTCTCCGCAGAGACAAGAGAGGGGCAGAGGGGGAAGTATTCAGGTTGCATTTCTGGGCGGAGTCCCTTCTACCCTAAACCCAACACTCTGAGAACTGAAATTTGGCCCCTTTGCAAGATTAGGCTTCCCAAGTTAGCTGTCTTTGGTGACAGCAAAAATACCTATCTGTCCCCTTAAGCAAGACTCTCTACCCGAGTGAGAAACCAGAAGCATGGCCCAAGCCCAGAACAGGTGTTTAACGGGGAAGCTGAAAAGCAGCAGGCTTCCACATGCAGAACTTTTGAGAACATTGCTGTAGGGATTTGGCTGCATGATAAGCTTTTATTACTGTTAAGCGAAATTAAAGGCAGATTCTATTATACTGGCACAGAAGTTGACGGGGGCATATTTCCTAGCCCACTTGGAAATCCTGAGTTTCGTTGTATTTTTAGAAAGTGGTCATCTTTTACTGCCAACAAAACCTGTGGTGAGAAAGAAAGTTTTTTATTTTATTTTATATATATATATTTTTTGAGAAATGATGTTTAACTTTCAGTTTGTCAAGATGTTTCCAAATATATGGCTGTTATTCTTACTTTTTCTGGTAAAAATGTTTAAATATAAACTCTATTAGTGTTTTCTAAATTATATGTGGAACATTGGAGGCAACCTCTCATTTATGGTCGAATTTTATTCACAAAGTGCCTGTATGAGGTCAACAGGGCAAGGATCACTATGATCCCTATGTTACAGAAGAAGAAGTAGAGACAATAGGGAAAAAAGGACTTTATGTTCATTTTGTGGAAAGCTTTGTTTTGAGAAAACAAATATCATCCCTATAGTTTTAAACTATAGTTTTTGTCAAAAGACAAATTAGAAAATCACAGGAAGGAAGCTATAATTTTTCTCCCACTTCAGTTTGAATCAGATCTCTACAGTATTTGTTCTCACTGCCCTCTATTGTTTTCCTTTATCACTTTGCCCAGTACAGACGTACATATTTATCGATGTGATTTGTTCAGTCCCTTCAGACTGTCAGTTCCATGAGGGCAAACATGGTGCATTTTTACTGTTTACCCAGCATCCCTTCTGGCACATAGTAGGTGATTAATAAATTTCTCCTTAAGACTACATGTTTAATGAGTAAACATCAGCCATATGTTTATTTTTAAAAGCATCAAAAATCAGGAATATGGAGAAATTAGGTGAATTAATTGAAGTGGAAAAGAAAGAAAACCTCTCCTATTTGCTTGAGACCATTATAGTTGGATGAACAAATTGTATTACATATGTCTTTTTATTTTCTCTATTGACTTTGCCACTATTTAAGAACAGAAACAAGGACTAAGAGCAGGGAGCGTATGTAGGAACTGGTGTGGTTCTAAAGAAGTCATAAGCAGGACGTTTAGAGCTGCCCTGTGAATAAGTTAAAACTTATGATCTATATGTGTGCCAGGGCTTGGGATGTCCTGATAAGTCTCACAGTTGTGTGTTGGAAGCTCTTTACTCCAAGTAAAGAGTTTTACTTTACTTTACTTGGAGTAAAGAACTTCGAGGGGAATTTAAGGCAGCATCCTACTATTCTACTTGAGTATAGAGAGGAGCCGCTGTGGACTGTGGAGGCATTAACAGGAGTAGAGGCAGAACATATTCCATGGAAAAGACTCAAATATGGAATGTCCTTCAGGGCGCTACTCCCCCTCTTCCCAGGCAGCGTAGCCTTGGCAAAGTCACTAAGCCATTCTGGACCAACAATTCTGAGCTTGAATTTAAAAAAAATTTTTTTTTTTTAACAAAAAAATATATTCTCCAGCTCTGAAAATCCAGGGATTTGTTATTTCTCCAAGTTTTACCTATGTTGTGTATTTTTTTTCTAGAAATTGAGGTCTTAAATTTTCAATGTTTCATTTACCTGTTTTAATAAAAATTGTTTTCATGGGGCTAAAAATCTGTATTTCTTTGTGCATAATACCTATAGGAAGCCTAGCCGTTTGGACCATGAGACTGTGGCTTTTTGGATCAGGAGTTTACCCCATGGTTTCTTATCCTATATGCAAATAAATGCATATGGAGAAAGAGCCTTGTAACCCAGATAAGTACAGTAGGGACATAAATTTCAGGCAGATTTTTGTGAAACAGCTTGCCTATAGTTACATGATAGATTGGTCTCCTTATCCAAGCCTAGGGCACTTCTAACTGTCTAATAATAAGATTGCACTCCTTCCCAATATTTGGAAAAGTGTTGATGCACTTTCTGAAAAACTAAATTGCTATTAGGGACAGCTTTGGTTTGGTTCTCCTCAGGAGAAATAATTCTGGATACTTGGATACAATAGGGAATTATTGGTTGGAATAGGTTAGATCTGGGAGACTGGCCAAGAGTCTGTCCAGAGCCACGGGTCAAACAGGCTATAAGTTGAGTCCAACCAAGAAAGGAGGGGAATGCCAGAATAGTGTGCAGGTTACAGGTTGGGCAGGCAGAAAGCCACTCCATTCATTCAGTAAGTACTTAACGAGCATTTCCTGCATGTACAGCATTCCAGATCCCCAGGGTCTTTACAGCGAACTCTGTGACTACTTAATTATGTTGTAATCATTTCTGTCCATGTTAATCTCCCCTGGTTGTCTAGAATCTGTGAGGGTAGGGACTGGTTAACATCCCCCCTTGTCCACCATTGGCTCAAGTATAGTGCCTGGCTCATCATCAGTGAGGGTCTTCAGTAAACAAATGCTCATGATTGTTATTGTAACCATTACTGCTTTTGTCTTTACTATTATTATTTGAAAGAACAACTATGTAACATACTAGTAAGTCATGAATTTTAATTGCCCAGAGCAACCAATTTAGAAAAAATACCAAAGGGAAACAGGATAGAATTAGTTAATGAGGTATTGTTTGATCTCACTTCAAAAGGCACTTGCCTTTATTAAACAATAAAACTTGGATTCTGACACCTATGTAAATATTAATAAAAGATTCTCCTTTTCAATAAATTGGATTGACAAAGGTATGTGCTGAGACTGACTTGTGTATTCGCAAACTTTAGCTCTTTACATTGTAGTTTCCTATAATCCAAGATTCAGGAATATTCTGTTCTGCTGCTTAGTGGAAAATATCAGGGATACTGCCATGTGATCTTACAACGCTACTAGCTATCTTGAAACATCACAAATTTATGCATATCTTCCTATTGTTCTTTTTATGGTTTTGCTATATGCCATCAAAATCATTTCCAGCATCACACCAACCTTCTCAGTATGTTTAAAATAAAAAGAATTGGGAACAAGTTTAATGCCCTCCTCTTGGAAGTCATATACACTCTTAACATAAAGAAAATTGGTGTGTGACCCATACGAATATATAAGAATAGTTCTGTGGGGCCTTTTTTCTCCCCGTTTGTAAAATGATTTTTACACATACACTCATAATAAACATTTTATATATGCCTTTAGGGCTCCCCCCCCACCCAAGAAATCCTGTTTATAAGGACATTGCTGCTCAAGGTAAATAATGATACAATTTTGGTCGTTATGATTCCAAACACTGGTAATGTTTTTTTCCAGGGCCTTTCCACGGTGCGTCTAATCCTCTAGTGTCCTCGCCATCGTAGGCTAGTTGCTGTTCATGTCCACAAGAGATGAGCAGCAATACCATTATAGGATTCCCTAACAAAAGACTTCCACAATCATTTTCTAGCATCTTGGAGATTGACAAGGTCCCCTCCTGTTTCCCAAGCCCATTTCCCCCCCTATTCCTGGTGATTTCTTTTCTTATACACCAGAAAGAAAGCACCTCGCTGAGTGGTGACCTCTCTGGCTACATGGATACCTGCTAGAAACAACAAACCTCACGTGCTAAAACTGCTCCTTGATGTGTTGGGATTGGCATGATGGTTCCTGTTTGATATACTGGGCTGCTTGGAGCTGCCTTTAAAAAAATCAATCCATATTAAAAATAAAAGTTCCTTTTGAAAATTACTCTTCATATTTCTTTGGGGAGGTTGTGCCACAAACCAGCTAAAAGTGCTGAAAAGTGTCATATAATAAAGCCACCAGGTCTCTAACAGGCCAGGGAAGGAGACCATGTCTTGAGTAATTATAACACTTCACAGTTTTCAATCAATGATTCAGTTTATCAGTAATTTCTGGATTGTTTTCTTGTTGAGAAGACTGGAAACCTTAAAGAGATTTTCAAGGTAATAATTTTAATCTTCCATGCCATTTCTTTCAAATTGGTAAGTATATATATATATATATATATATGTTTTCTGTTTTAGAAAGGTATGGGAAATAACTGCCTATGAGAATTTATCTCCTTTCCTTTTACTGGTCACTTTTGCTAGTAGATTTTCTGCTTCGTTTTGTGTATAGAATAAATAACATATACCAAAGCAAATAATTTGAGGAGAAGAATACACATTTTTTTTAAAAAGAGAGTACAGTCTTTCAAAAAACAAAATAACGAGGGGAATTTTTAAATAAATAATTTTTGGTTTCTATCTTCAACTGGAGAGAATCCCCAGTGACATGTGTTTCTTAAACACATACATTAATCATATATCTATGTAGATGCATGTTTATGTACAGACTCTAATACGCATACATACCTTGATCATGTTGTTTTAAATGTTTTTGATAACATTCTTCACATGACTCAGTTTAAATAGGAGCATGCCAGGTGTGATGGCTCATAGCTCATTGATGAGGTGGTTTGGGCAAACAGCCAAATGAGAGAGGTTAACTAATGGTGAGCAGGTGTGTTGGTTTAATGGGCCAGCTAGAGGCTCTAACTTGAGTAAAGTTGTTGCAGTGCACTAACCACAGATAAGAGTTTGGTTGGTTTTTCTTCACAACCCAGTGAATATATGGGACCGTGAGCACCACTCCTCCTGTAGACCCAAAGGATTAAGACGAATTTAGGGTAGGATTTGAAAAATGTAGAAAAGCATATGTTCAGCCTTTTGAACAAAGGAATGTTCCTATCAGCCTAAAGTATTACGTTAAAAAAAGGCTTCCTAATTGCAGAGAGATCGATGAACTGTTTCACAGACTTATAACGGGATTTAGGTGGTATTCAGGTCTCAACTCCTCCAACTGGCTCAAGGCTTTCCATAAACCAAACTCTTTATATTGACTCAACATTAGCTCCTCTAGTTCCCGATTCTGACCTGATCCAGGTTAAATGTCCTCAAATTGTATCCCTTGCCACGTGGCTACCCTTGCAGAATGTCTACCCTGCATCCTAATACTGCAGTCTCTGCCATGAGGTCTTTCCCCGGATGGTGTGGTGCAGGGGGCATGGTGCCACTAAGTCAGAGAGACCTGGGTTTGAATCCTGACTGATCTATATATTAGCTACATGACACTGAGGCTATTGAATTCCGAACCCTCAGTCTCCCCATCTGTAAGCCAAGGATGATGACAATGCTTGCTCTCATCTTAATTGAGACTCACTATAATAATATTAGGTGCCATTTATTGAGAGCTCATGTGTCAGTCCAGTCCTCACAATAATCAAGCAGGGTAGTTATATTAATACCCATTTTACACATGAGAAAAGTGAAGTTCAGAGAGATTAAGAACCTTACCTTAGCTCACAGAGCTAAAAATCGGCAGAGATAGACTTCAAATTTAAATAGTGTTGTTTTGACTATTCCACAGCTGAGATTTTTTTTTTCTGTCTGTGTCATTATTTCTTCACCTTACTTTATAGAATTGTAGTGAAGCTCATAAATGATGTATGTAAAGTATTCAGAACAGAGCTGGCACTTAATAAATTTTTTCTTATTGTCCATATTTCTCAGCCTTGCTATCTTTTAATGTCTCTACATTTATATATATATATGTATATATATACATATATATATATATAATCTGTATGTAAGTTTCAGTTAATTAATCAAGATATCTTTTATTTCTGTGTGGCTGGCTTTATCCCTAGAAAAGTAGGAGGCTGCTTGTGAAGTACGATTTTCGGGAGATGCTTTCCAAAATCCATATGCTTTGTCTTTGGGAGAGGTAGTACTTTTCATTCTATGATTTATATATGCTTAAAAATGCAAAGTCCCAGAGAATACTTTGAATTCAAAGCATTCATTCTAACGAACATTTATTGAGTGCCCAGTAGGTATCAGGAGCTGTTGTTGGCAATGGACGTATTAGATGAGTAAGATGAGTTTCCTTCTAGTCTGATAATTCTAATTCAATGCAAGGAGGGACACTAACTGCCTGCAGCTAGCTGGTAGGGTGGCATGAGCCACACGTTGCTACTGAGTACCTGACATGCAGCTAGACTACACTAAGATGTACTGAAAGTATAAAATTCACCCTGAATTTCAAAGACTTACAGGAAGGAATAATGTATCTCATTAATAGTTTAAAAAATTTTATTTATTTGACAGAGAGAGAGAGCGAGCCAGAGAGCAGTAGCAGAGGGAATGGCAGAGGGAGAGGGAGAAGCAGGCTCTGAGCGGGGAGCCTGATGCCGAGCTCCATCCCAGGACCCTGGGATCATGACCTGAGCCGAAGGCAGACACTTAATCATCTGAGCCACTCAGGCACCCCCTCATTAATAATTTTTGTAATGATTATATGTGAAAATGAGAATTCTTTTGACATTGGATTGAAAATATGTTATTAAAACAAATTTTATCTGTTTCTTTTAATGTGGCTACTAGAAAACTTCATATTCCAGATGTGGCTCACATTGCCATTCGTGTGATATATCTATTAGAAAGGGCTGGTCTACAGTTATGGGGGAAGTTTTTAGAGGATGAGTTAGAAATTACCATTTGTATGTATTTCACTTTTAAAAAATTGGATCATGCTGATAATAACTGGTTTGTAACTGTGTTTTTCCCCACTTAATAATATATATGGATGTCATTCCGTTTTCGAGTGGTAGTTGATTATACAGATGGTTCATAATTTATTTAACTTGGATCTGGAAACAGTTATGGATTCGAGAGGCTGACAGGAAGTAGGACTAGAACTTGGAGGTAGAGTATAGGATGTCAAAATAGAGGGGATCTACATGTCTCTGCAGTTAAATGCCTCACTTGAGAGATGAGCAAACTGAGCCAGAGACGATGAGTGACTTTCTTTTCACTTATTTATTTTTTTTTTAATGCTAACACTAGGGGTGCCGGGTGGCTCAGTTGGTTAAATGTCTGCCTTCAGCTCAGGTCAAGATCCCACGGTCCTGGGATCAAGCCCTGCTTCTCCATCTCCCTCTGCCTCCTGCTCCTCCTGCTTGTGCTCTCTCTGTCACATCAATCAATCAATCAATCAAAGAAAAAATCAAAGAAAACTAACACTGGAGCATTCATGTGTACCATACCTTGCGCTAAGCATCTTCTTCACTTGGTCCACAATTTTCATGATAACTTGTTAGGTAGGCACTATTGTTATTTCTATTCAACAAATGAGGTAACCAAGGCCTGAGTGGTTAGGGAGTGGATCCCACAGCCAGTAAGTGGCAGAGCTGAGACTTAAACTAAATCGATTTTATTTCAACCAGAAATTTAAACCTTTGCACCCAAAGTCCCTCGAATTTAATATTTAATAAGCTAATAATTTTTAATGGAAACAACACATGAGTACTCACATTGTATTTTGGCAATAAAACAACAAATATTGCTACTACTTCTATCACTGCCTCTTACAATCATCATTTCTTAAGACCAGAGAAGGTCTTATTTAAAAAAAAAATCCACCTCACTTCGTTGCCCAAATTTTCAGATTTTACTGTGGAGTGGCGGAAACAGGGACACAGGTGTTAAGTTGGGGCTGGTGTTCGTGAACAGCATGGGACTCAACAGGAGGGACCCAATGGGTGCAAGGTCAGCTGCTGAACCATGACGAGGTTAAGATTGCTGGATTCCTCTGCAGGTTCTTTACATGCTGCAAAGAAGTGCCAGGCAGTCCTTGTTGCTGTTGTCCTGGTTAACATCATGTCCTTTATTCCGTGGGTACTTTATTGCACCTGATCTCTTTAGGGCAACCTTGTCCATTGACTATGCATCTTTCAGCCCTGGAAATGCACAGGTGTTTTTCCCATCTTGGTTACTCTAGAAGGATACAAAACACCAGAGTCGAGTCCCTGGCCATCAAGAAGCTGGTTATATTTTGGAGCAGGCCGATGAGACAGACATGCTGTTTTGCCACCACTATGTCAACTCTGTTTTTATATACAATTGGCATCTTCTTGCTCTGCTCTCCTTTGCCAGCCAAATCATTTTAAGCTCCCAATGCAAATATAGTCCTTCTGTGTTTTGATGCTTCATCTATTGGAGGTCTCCTAGAGACTGTAGGATGAAGTTAGTATGATACAGATTTTTGTTTTTCTCTTTCTAATCCATATAATGTGTCAGCACATCACTCATATTTAATGATTATTAGACGGCAAGTATTTTTAAGAGTTTTTAGTTTCTCCAGAGATAAGTAAGCTCCAAATGTTATCATCAATAAGCTTAGCATTGCTGTTTTTGTTTTGACTTTGCTTAGATGGGACTAATACCTAGTGGTTTCGAAGTAGGTAAAACAGGAAAAACAACCCAGGTTAAGTATCCGAAAAAGTCTCCACAGTATTTAAAACAAAACTCAAGTGAAAAAGGCAAGGATTGGTGAGAAAAAAAGGAACAGTGTGAGAATGTGACATTGTGTCAGTGCTGGTGAATGCTTCTTGAATGTTGCTCAGAAAAAGATGTACTAGGATGGAAATAAAATATTTGTCACTTTTATTAATTACAAAATGAGTTTGTTTTACATTTCATGTTTTTATTTATAACATTTTAAATCAATTTTAGACAACTGATTTCTCCGGAGATCTCCATTCAATTGCACATCGAATATAATAAATGCTGAACGATGCCAACATTTTAATCTTTCTCCATTTGGGAAATTGGAGTTCTAGTCCCCATTTTTCCATAACTGTTTTTTAATTGATGAAGGAAATTTTTCTTTTATCCCAGGGTTACTAACCTTCCTCAGCCTTTTGTGTATTCCCCAATCAAAAGGTTTTTGATTATCTAAAGAAATGACACCCACTGGTTCGCCTTTATAGATCATTTTGTTACCTCTTTCAAAGCATCTTAACAGGTTGGGGAGCCCAGATTTACCCTAACAAAAGCCAGGCTGGTTGCTCCCTTTTGTAACCTCCTCCTCCAAGCAATTTATAACTTTCCCTTCAGTGCACGGCTGAATTGGTTATACTGGGATCCAAGAGCAGCTGTGGGGGGTCCTGGATTGTTTTCAGAGGTCATCAGAGAATCTTTCTAGAAAATTATGGCAGCACTGAAAATTCTCAGCACTCAGAAGGGCAAAGGGAAAAACTTCTTTTTTTGGAACCCTGTTGATTTCTGCTTGCTATTTAATCTTTTTAATGATTTTCAACCACTAAAATTTAGGTTGTGTCTGGAGTTTTCGCAGGTTTAGGGTAGCCGCATAATAAGGATGAGAGGAAAGGTTAAGTGAGGAAGATTGTTGGAGGGAAAAGGTGACCTTAGGGGCACAGCCCTAGAGGGAAGAAGGGAGAGATTGTTAGAATTTTTAATTCTTAAAAGACATTTTTTTGAGTTTTCATTGTTTTTTAAAAATTTGAATTTAAAATTGTAGGATTTGTTAGACGAAAGGCAAAACTCACGCTATTGATGAATTTTAAAAGGCGTGCAAAGAAGTAATTCATTCCTTATTCTTTTTTTTTACACAAATACTCTCTTTGAAAATATCTTAAACAAAAAGAAACATGTAAAGTGAAAGTTGCTCTCAGTCTTCTATTCTTTTTCATAAAGGAAGATATTACCATCAGATTGAGATGGATTCTTTCAGTTCACAGAAAATACATTTTCATTTTTACATAGTGGAGTTCACGCTATATAATTTTGTGACTTTTTTTTTTTTGCTTTGTTATATGTCATGGAAATCTGTACACGTTACTACATATAGATCGACTATATTCTTTTTAATGGTCATGGGGTATTTCACAGCATGCATATACTAGAAACCATATAACTGGTGTCCAGGTCATAGACATCATCTGTGTGTATAAATAGTGCAGCGAACATACTTGTCCAAACACTGCGTGCGCACAAGTGAGTATCTGTAGAATTTCCTGGAGATAGAATAGCTGGCCTCATTCACTGTTAACATACTTAACATATAGAAACACCTCCTAATGGATCTGCCTGCTTCCATGACCCTTGCCCACGTAGCACACAGAATCTTATTTCTGAAAATGTGATTCATATGCTCTTCTGCTTAAAACACTCGGAAGGCTCTTTCCCTTACTTCAGGGCAGTGACTCAACACCTTGATATAGTTTATGAAGTCCTACCCCTAGCTACTGCTTACCCCTCAGCCCATTTCTCATGTTTTCTTATGCTCTAGCAAAATGAAGCTCCTTTCAGTCCTCTGACTTCCTCAGCCTCTCTTTCACATGTGTAGAAGTATTTATACAACTCCTTCTCTTTGGACTCCCCCCGCTCCCAACTCCTAAATCTTACTCCTTTTTCCAGATTGAAGTCATTTTCTCCAGGAGCTTGCCCCGAGCCCAGCCTGCACTCCCATCCCAGACATGCTTACACACAGACTCCCCAGTTAGAGTCCCAGTGCATACTCCCCCCAGTACTCAATTCTCCACATTGCAGTTGCCTCCCTGTGTGAATACCCCACAAGTCCCCTGTCCTTTTCATGTCTGTTACACTGTTTAGTGATGTCCACAGTGTCACATCAGGCACCATAAAGTTCTGAAGTATTTTCTAAATTCTAAAGAGCATTAAATTATTTCATAGAGCCTATCACAATGCATGGTATTATAAAAGGCATTTCTCTGAAAAGCTGTTCTTGGGAAACTGGAGATTTTTGTCAAAAGTGAAAGTTAATGCGGATTCACAGAATCACAGAGCTGGAAGGGCACTTGGAAATCATCTAGTTTCTTGCTAGTCAAAGTGTGGTCTGTGGATCAGCAACAATTGCATCACCAGAAAGCTTGTCAGAAAGGTCTCATCTCTGACCTACTGAGTTAGAATCTGCATTTTAATAAGCTCCCAGGTAACTTACCAACACATTAGAGAATGGAGAACACTATTCTAGTTTTCAATCTGCCTTTATATTAAAGTCATCTTGTGAGCTTTTTACAAATACCAACACCAGGCTCCCCCTTTCAGAGTTTCTGATTCTGTTGGTCTAGGGAAGGATCAGGCAGGACATTGTGGTTATTGCTTTTTAACTCCTGAGTGAATCCAAAGCAGCCAATCTCTAACTTGGGTCCTCTTCTTCTAGGATATCGATAAGGATGTTGTAGACAGAAGTTTAGTGGACTGATTGTGATTAGAACCCATGTTTCCGAGACGCCTGGGTGGCTCAGTTGGTTAAGCGGCTGCCTTCAGCTCAGGTCATGATCCTGGCGTCCGGGATCGAGTCCCACATCCGGCTCCTTGCTCGGCAGGGAGCCTGCTTCTCCCTCTGCCTCTGCCTGCCACTCTGTCTGCCTGTGCTTGCTCTCTCTCTCCCTCTCTCTCTGACAAATAAATAAAATCTTAAAAAAACAAACAAACAACACAACCCATGTTTCCTTACTCTGGCCCTGTGTCTTATCCTTCCTATATAGGATCTTTTCATGCCTTCCCCATTTTCCAGGGGGCAAACTGCCATTGTCTAGAGTGAGTTCATGGCAAGAGGAGGATAAATCAGATCTAAAAATGTCCTTCTCTCTCTCTCTCAATCTGTCTCTCTCTCTCTCTTTCTCTGTATTCTCATCACCAAGCATTCTGTCAGATAAGATCCTTGACCCTGCTCAGGATTTGGGGTCAAATCACCCATTGGAATAGTCTGTAGACTTATCCCTGACTAGGAAGATAAGTTCCCCTCCTCATCACTGAACCTGAAACATAACTATAATATGTGTCTCCTAAAAATATGCCCTTCATAGAAGACTATTTTTTAAATTCCAAATTCCAAAGAAGGGGCACAGTCTCCAGAAGTATACGTGAAATCCCAGATAATTTGGCACCTGAACCTGAAACCAGCAAGTTTGCTCCTGGGTTTTGGTTTCTAAAGAAAACTTTTTCCTGAGTTCTTATTTACTCCTCAAATGCTGCTGTTCTCAGCAATAGGAGATCAGCCCCCACCCCCGATGCAGGTGAGACTGTTTGCTGCCCAACAAGCTGGTAATCCTGGGTGGAGAAGTAAGTGCTTAGAGCACTGGTTGGGAGGGTCTCAGTGCCTTTTCCTTTGGAATGTGATATTATCACTAGATTAAGAGGCGAGACACCTGGTGGGGAAATACTAGCCTGATTCTGTCTGGTTGTTTTTGATGTCTTCCTGGATTATTGCTGGTTGGAGAATTTTCAGTTCTATTAAAGATTACATGACACCCTGAACTCCTCAGAAATAAAAAATAAAAGAATAGAGGAATGTAACCATGGGAAATATACATTTAATAAGAGGAATCTCTAGACTAATAGCTTTTTTCAATCATCTCTCAAGTTTATACTGATTAGGTAGAAAGCATCTGCAAATGGAAACTTCGGGGCTGGGGGAGAAAACTTCAGACCAATCACTTTCAAGTTGTCTTACCTGGATTCTGTTTATCCAGCAGGTACTAACGGGTAAATTTCCATTCATATTTCCCCAGGAATGGCACACTTTGCCTTATTGCCTCGAGAGCGGTTAGTGAAAGTGCTTGAGAGTAAAACAAATAGAAATGAAGAGCACACATATGCCCAAAGGGAATGTTATGCTGATCCAGAGTACCACTGAAGGGACCTATGATATTGGACCAGAATTAGCCAAGCTCAAGAAGTTAAAGCCCCTGAAGATGACTGAGGAAAAAAATACACACTCGCTTTTAGATGCTTGGACCAGCCTCAGAGTTTCCCGAGTTCTGCTATTTTGAGGAGACTGCAAATTCTCCAACTCCAACATTTGTGATGAGTGACCTCTCATTTAAAAAATTCAGTGGAGAGGGGCACCTGGGTGGCTCAGTGGGTTAAAGCCTCTGCCTTCGGCTCGGGTCATGATCCCAGGGTTCAGGGATCGAGCCCCACATCGGGCTCTCGGCTCCGCAGAGAGCCTGCTTCCTCCTCTCTCTCCCTGCCTGTCTCTCTTGCCTACTTGTGATCTCTGTCTGTCAAATAAATAAATAAAATCTTTAAAAAAAAATTCAGTGGAGAGAAAAATAATCTGACTAGAAATGTAGAAGACCTGTCTGTGCTTCACTACTTGACAATTTCTTTGAAGAATTATTATGGAATCTTTTTCTTTTTCTTTTTTATGGAATCTTTTTCTAAAGCTCCCTCATATCCTTGTGGAGAAGTCAAAACCTGAGTAGAAAAAAGAAAGGAAGAAAGAAGTGTGATGACATAAAATTTCTCAAAACTTAAAAACAACAGCAACAAACCATCCCGTTGAAGGGGGCAAGCTTTTGTTGTTCAATTTTCTTTTTAAATGGAATGTTACAATCTTATAGAAAAGTACTATATTACTAATATCCAAATACTCAACAATTAGTCTTCTCATCATTTCAATATAATTACTTTGAATTATTTTTTAAGAAAGAAGTGTTTATAGATACAGGTATAGTCCATTGTATACTCTTCCGTTATTGCATTCACTACACTATAGAGATTTTATGCTTTTACTACAATGTTTGCATTAACAATCATTAGATAATATTGTTTTGCATGGTCTTAAAATTCATAGACTTGGTAATGCATCAAATATATCCTAGTACAAATGTTCTTTTTTTTTTTTGCTCCAAATTATATCTGTGAGAATTTTTTCTGTTGATTCACACAGCACTAGTTAGTTCATTTTACTTCACCCATTGTCTGACTATAACATAATTTGGCCATTCCTCTGTTAATGATGAGCATTTATCTTGTTTTTAGTTGTTCATCGCAGTATTGTTTATAATAGTTTAAAGTCTTTTACATGTATCTTTCAGCACAGGTATGAAAGTTTAAACAAATATATCAAAGAATAGAACTTCTGGGTTGGAGTTAAGTAATCTTAATTATTATAATATTGCACAAGTAGCAAGACCTTTCAACACAAAAGAGGCATATAATTTTGAATTCCAGTGATATGATTTAAAACTCTTTAATAAGTCTCATGATACAACATAGATCTGTCTTCTGCAGCCTGCATCTGGGACATATGCTCAGCTCTCTGATCTAGGTATCCATATAGAAATTATGTGACATGTTCTTCCTTTGTAATGCAGTACATGTGCTCTTCCTCCCCCCAAGCTTTTGACAGGAGCAAGAACAAAATGGCTAAACCCTCCCAGCTAAAACATTTTCACCTTTAAACCAACAGTTACAGAAAACCAACTCACATGAATCAGAGTTATAGGAAGAGAGCCTAGAAGATTACATTAAAAAATTTCAACTGAAGGACTTATTTAGGATCAACAAAGCCAGTTGGGGTGTAGGAGTGGGGGGAAACTGTATTACATTTTAAAACTAACTTCTGGGTTTCAGTTGTAGGAAGAAACCTAATACTAGTATATTAGCTGCTAAAATTATCTTTTCTTTAGTCCTATCTCCTGGTACTTTTATGTAGCTGGGTTGGAAAAAAGGCCTAGAACAGTTTTCAAAATACAATAACATTCTCTCATCTTACAGGCAGAGAAATCAAGGTTTTCTTTTACATATACTTTTTTGGCATTATTTCACTTTAAAGTCTCCATGATAGATAGATTTGATAGAATCCACTTCTTAAGTCAAACTGAGTCTATAGCACATTGTATTAGTGAAAATTCCAATAAAGTTACAGTGTTGAAATCAGATATTGAGAGAGGGAAAGGGTTGTGTTATTTACACTCAATATTTCTATACAGTTTCTATTTCTTCATCTCTGGTATTTCCAGGTTACTGAAGTGGAGTAGTTAGCAGAAGAGCCTTGGGCCTTTGCCAGCACTCTAGAATGTTAAGATCCTCACTCTCAGTAGATGATCAATAAATACATGCATATATTTGCAATCTAAACTGCATTCATCCAATCATACATACATCCCTGATTCTTTTTGAAAAGGTCACACTTATTTTCAATTAATATATACTTGGGAGTTACTTGCAAAGACACATATTGGGAAATAGACAATCTATGAAGATAATGGCCTTTGAAGGAGTAGAATAATCCTGGACTAAGTTGGAGTGTTTAGAAAGCACCCATATTCCCAAGTCTACTCATGCTTTCTTTCCTTACACCTGGCCCCAGTACTTCCCAGCTATTTCCTGCTTTGAAATAGGAAATAGTAACGTAGTTAACAACCTCACCTCAGGCACCCACAGCCCTTGCACCCTATCCAATTTACACTCTGGGCCTCGACTGCATAGATCCCTATTTTACTCACTCTCAAATGGAAGTTGTGCCTATAATAGTGCTTCTTCAATGGACTGAGTTGTTGCGAATTTGACTGTGTTCTCAGCAACGGAAAATTTGATGCATTTTGGTAGAACTCATCATCCATGGTCTACGAGTACAACTGACAAAGGTAAGAAGTTACAGCAGGTCTCTCAATCATCTGCTATCAGACAAAGAGAAAACAACAGTTCGTATAGATGCTTTATCATTGTAAGGTGCCCAGTCTTTCCACTCTAATCTCATATTCTTCCTTCACCCCTGAATATCTTGTACTCATTTTAGTTTTCACATGAAGGCTTTTGTGTTATTTATTTATTTATTTTTATTTGAAGTAGACTCCATGCCCAGTATGGGGCTTAAACTCATGACCCTGAAAGCAAGAGTTGCATGCTCTACTGACTAAGCCAGCCAGACACCCCTTAGCACTAAGACTTTGATTTTTAAAAATTTTTCTGAAAGATTTTATTTATTTACTTGAGAAAGAGAGAGAGGAAACAAAACAAAACAAAACAAGCAGGGAGGAAGGGCAGGGAGAGAGAGAGAGAAGCAGATTCTGTGCTGAGCAGGGAGCCCTAGTTGGGGCTTGATCCCATGACCTGGAGATCATGACCTGAGCTGAAGGTAGACTCTTAACTGACTGAGACACCCAGGTGCCCCAAACTAAGACTTTTAAAAGCAAGTTCCCATACTCTGGATATTACTTCTTCTTACATTCTTTTATGTAAGTCCTACCCATTCTCCAAAGTTAAACTGAACCACACCATTTCCTTTGAGCATTCCTCAAGAAGAGCAACTCACAGTTTTATAGAGTTACAGTAGAACTTCTGCCTGGCTATCTCAGGTGATTCAGTTAACATATAACTATATGCTGTTTTGGACTAGTAATTTATGTACTGTAGTTTCCTTTGCCCTAATAGACTGTGAATACCTTGAGGGCAGGAGCCATACATATTTCTTACTCTCTCCTCTTGAAGTCTTAACAGGATTCTGACGCTAGTGGGTTTTTTGAATTTAATTAATTACTTCCTTGTCTTGACATTTAACTGGCCATAGGTTTGTGTCTTCTCTCCTTATGGGGATATAAACATCTTAGCAAAAACTATAGCTAAGACTCTTGTGTTCCACATAGAGCCACTGATCAATTAGCAGTTCTTGAGCAAATGAAAATATCATGTCTCTGGAAAAGAGTGGTGTAATTCATTAGTCTAAACAACAGTTTCTTATCAAGGATCTTGTCATGGAAAAGATGAGCACAGCTTCCGATCTTTAATCTCAAGGCAGGTCAGTTCTCTCAGGCTCCAGTGGCCATGGTGGATCGTTTCTATTCAAAGTGAACCAACAGAGTAGGGATAAATCTTTTCCATGCTGTCATCTATAGAATTTACGTACACAGTTGGTCATCAGTAAATGATTATTGAGTTGAAATTGAATAAATTCAACAGGTAGTTGAAGCATGTATTGAGGTCTTACCACTTGCTACCCTTTATCTTATCTAATCCTCATCACAATCAGTTGAAGAAAGTAATATTATCATGCTTTTACAGATGATAGGAATTAAGCCCAGAGATATTAAAACCTTATCCAGCTTCACAGCTAGAAAAGGACAGAGATGGGATACAAAGTTCATTTTGCTTAGGTCCTCTAGACCCAAATCCCAAATCCTTTTCATTACATTACATACTGCCTTACCCTCAGAAGTTTAAATTTGTTGTATGGACCCTAGGCCAATGAATGTATCTCCAGGTTGATAGAGATATCTCATACTTAGACCTAAGTCTACTTAAACTTGGTGAAGGAGCCATCTCTGGCTCTTGAAAACACCTGTTGTATATTAACTGAAGAACTTAGGACTGGTGAGGAAGTATTTTGACATGAAAAAAGCAAATATTGATATTAGTTTCAATGGCAAATATTGCTCTTCAATTGTTATTCTTTAATTTTATTACTGTAACTTTATGTTCTTCAGCAATTTTGCTTAAGCACTTTTTTTTCTTTCGTTATGTGCCCATCTGATTGCCCAAGAGAACTGACCCATAGGCCAAATTTTCTCCCTACTCTTTACCTCCCCTCTCAACCCCAGATAGTATATAGAATACTAACCTTATTTCTAAAATTATCTGTTAATTTTAAGGGAAAAATATAATCCCTGAATGTATATGGGGATTCATGGACTTGTTTTAGAACTGGAAAAAAACTCACACATTAGTGAAGCTGAGTGACTTGATCAAGGTCACAGAGTTAGCTAACCTCTTAGTTAAAGTGTAAACCTAAAATGGACCCTAGAGATCATCTAATTCAACCCCTTCATTTTTCAGATAAGTTAACAGTTACACACAATCCCAATACCTTTCAAGGTAAATACCTACAATGTCTTTCCACAATGACCTGGCTCCTAGTTGTAAAAACGACTGATGCTTTGTGTGCCTTTGTGTTAACTTAAGGTACATTCTTAAATATACCCACACTCCATAACTATAGTGGACAGAATTGATGTTCAGTAGCTTTTTGGAAGCCTCACCATGGAAACAAAGGTTTGGATTCCCTCAGATTGGATTTCGATGTCTTCCTCTAGAGCAGATAAATTGAGGCTCCTGCAGGCATGGGTTCTGTCAGATGAGACTTTAAATTTCAAAGTAAAAGATACTTCTCCGCAGGATATTAAAGAGTGTCATGGTGCACCATTAGCAAGGAATGCAGCCTGTCCCAATTCTCTTGGCCGACTCTTTGAAAACCTTGACTGAGGGAAAATCTTGTTCTTGGCCTCCTGGACTCTTGGAAGCTCTAAAGAAATGTAATTGCTTTTTGCAGCTAATAGACACTTAAAAATTGCTCCCAAAGAAAATGTCTAGTCGTTGATCATTAATACAGAATAATGGAAATGTGAAAAAGTCAAGAAACATGTTTTTGAGCATAATAAAAAAATATTCCTATGTCCAAACCAGAACAGCTCTAGAAAGTCAGTTCTGCCTCTGGGAAGTAATTTTTGTTGTATAGAGTGAGGTCCCGGTTTTGTAACTTAGATATGTAACAGTTGCTATGTGGTCAGCTATAGGGGTAGAAGTAGAAAGTAAAGGGCTTATCCATCCTCATTTCCAAGCTGACGCAACATGTTTTAAGTAGATGGTGTTTGGTTTCATTATGTTAACATCATCTCCCTCTGCTCTTTAATGCATCGCTTCAGTGCTTAGTAATTTAGTAACAGGTTGGAAATAGGCTAGGGGTAAAATGAGCCTCTGTTACCATAGGGACAACTCTCCACCTCTTACTTTTGAATTAGCATTGTAGCAGAAGGTGACATTTTGTCCCAGGGGCCCAGAGAAAAAATAAAGTTATAAATTCTATCATACATACAAACTTGTTGAATGTACAACTCCTCTAGTATCTGTTCTTAAAGTAGTAGCTGATCAGAGATTGATATGTTTTAGTCAACTCAACATGAGAGGTGATAACTACATTTGTGCAATAGAAAAATATTAATATTTTCATGATGAAAATTACCTGTTCATACTCTGTCCTTCTGTAAGACTTGGCTTCTTTGTGATGCAGACAAGCTGGTTTTCTAATCTTTCGAGGCACGCTATTAATGATTATTATCAATCTAGGGAGATGGGTGAAATCCTAGGCATAAAACAGATCAAATCCAGATTTAATATTGATTGTATGATTTAACTTTTGTTCCATTTTTCCTGCTTTGTATTAGTCTTAAAGAACATCACTGATTATGTCTTGCCGAATCACTTAAAGAAAGAGGTGCCTTTATAAAAGGCACCTGGAACAGGTGCCAGATGAGATAGTATCTA
>PISX010026237.1:0-24801 GCA_004024625.1 Mellivora capensis | reverse complement strand
TTTCTTCTTCTTCTGGAATCCCAATTATTCTAATGTTGTTTCATCTTATGGTGTCACTTATCTCTCGAATTCTCCCCTCGTGGTCCAGTAGCTGTTTGTCCCTCTTTTGCTCAGCTTCTTTATTCTCTGTCATTTGGTCTTCTATATCACTAATTCTTTCTTCTGCCTCATTTATCCTAGCAGTAAGAGCCTCCATTTTCGATTGCACCTCATTAATAGCTTTTTTAATTTCAACTTGGTTAGATTTTAGTTCTTTTATTTCTCCAGAAAGGGCTTTTATATCTCCAGAGAGGGCTTCTCTAATATCTTCCATGCCTTTTTCGAGCCTGGCTAGAACCATGAGAATCGTCATTCTGAACTCTAGATCTGTCATATTACCAATGTCTGTATTGATTAGGTCCCTAGCCTTCGGTACTGTCTCTTGTTCTTTTTTTGTGGTGAATTTTTCCGCCCTGTCATTTTTTCCAGATAAGAGTATATGAAGGAGCAAATAAAATACTAAAAGGGTAGCAACGACCACAGGAAAATGCCTTTTAACTAAATCAGAAGAGACCACAAATCATGGGGGCAGGGGAAGGGGACAAAAAGAACTTAAAAAAATTAAAAAAAAAAAAAGAAAACAAATAAAGAAAAAATATAAAAAGGAAAAAATATATATATATTAGACTGGTGACTAAAACAGGTCACCCACTTAACTGTGGGGTATTTAGGTCTCTTAGAAGAAAGTACCTCCCAAAATTTTAAAGAATGAAAAATGTATATAAGGGTAAACACAGTGAAGGGATGGAATATGCCTATAAAGATGAAAAACAAAACAAAAAAATTAATTCTAAAAAAAGGAGTTGATTAATTTGGCTGGGAGAATAAAGAAAA
Organism: Mellivora capensis; assembly: GCA_004024625.1. Lineage (NCBI taxonomy): Eukaryota > Metazoa > Chordata > Mammalia > Carnivora > Mustelidae > Mellivora > Mellivora capensis. Next base: position 23,928 of record PISX010026237.1, on the reverse strand, counting down.
AGAAAGTGGAGAGAATTTGCTCAGGCTGGAGACTAGAACAAGCCTGGAGCTAGATTTACGGTATATTTTGATCCACTAGAGGAAGTTGTGCCCCAAATTTTTTAGAGAAAAAACCCTTATGTGAATACAAAAAATAAAGTTAAATTCTATGAAGGATAAAATATGACTATAATAATGAAAGTTCAAAAAAGATTATTATTTTTTTGAAAAGGTATTGTTAAGATAAACTAGTTAAAAAATGTTAAAAAAAAGAAAAGGGTAAAAGTCAAAAAAATTTAGCAGAAAAAGAAAAAAAATAAAATTAAAGAAAAAATAAAAGTAACTGCAAGACTAAAGAATCATGGGGAGAAAGCCTTGAATTTCACATTTTGCTTTCTCCTCCTCTGGAGTTCCGCTGCTCTCCTTGTTAAGTGAACTTGGTCTTGGCTGGATTTCCTTTGACCTTCTGGGGGAGGGGCCTGTTGTAGTGATTCTCAAGTGTCTTTGCCCGAGGCAGAGCTGCACCGCCCTTCCCAGGGGCGGGGTAAGTAATCCACTCGGGTTCGCTTTCGGGAGCTTTTGTTCCCTGAGCGCTTTCCGTAGAGTCCGGAGGACGGGGATGAAGATGGCGGCCGCCCAGTCTCCGGCCCGGAGGAGCTGAGATTCGGGGCTCCACTCCTCAGTCGCCCTCAGACAAAAGCCCTGGCCACTCCCGTCTCCTTCGTCTCCGGCTGCGCTCCGAGTTCACCCAGCCTGCGACCGGTTCAAGGTGACCCCGAGCTGAGAGCTCACTCCTCGGCTCTGTCTCTGTCGCCGGCTTCCCGCTCCAATACCTGCGAGCTCTGCGACACTCAGACACCCCGATCCTTCTGTGACCCTGCGGGACCTGGGGCCATGCTGACCCCGCGTGGGCTTCACCCCGGTTTAGCCTCTGGAGCGATGTCCCTCCGTGGAGCAGACTTTTAAAAGTCCCGATTTAGTGCTCCGTGGCTCCGCCGCTTGCCGGGAGCCGCCCCTCCCCCGCGGTCTATCCTCCCGTCACTTTCGATTCACTTCTCCGCCGGTCCTACCTTCCAGAAAGTGGCCGATTTTCTGTTTCCAGAATTGCTGTTCTTCCTCCCTTTGATGTCCCGTTGGATTTGTAGGTGTTTGCAATGGTTTGATAAGCTCTCTAGCTGATCTCCTGCTACCTGATGTGGTCTCAGCCGCTACTGCTCCGCCATCTTGACTCCTCCTCCCCCTGAGCTCTTATTCTTCTCCCACTGGTCTTTCTCCCTCTTCCTCACCTCAGACACAGGACTATGGCTCAAGTCTGAACCTGACGCTTCCTTTTTTAACTCTGCCACCTGTAGTCTGCTTTGTTCGTCTACTACCCTGAGTCACATTTATTAACCAACCTTCCTTCCATTTTATATGTAATGATACTTAGTTTTCTTCTCAAGGGGATGTGCCTTCTCACATCATGTTAATAATGAAAAGCCAAGTAAGATATTCAAAAAGATAAAATTGTTATAAGATCTCAATCTTCATCTCTACTCCATTGTGACACCATCATTCCATGGAAGTTTTGAGAACACAGGCTCAGATTTCCCAAATCTGCTGAGTGTGATACACCTCCCCAGGCTCTTTCTTTGTACTCTCATGCCCAGTATTAATTTGGGGGAATTTTCTGCCATTGTTGTTTGTGCTCTTTCCTCTTTCTTCTCCTTTTGGTGTTCCCTTTACACGTATGTCTAAATTTTGCAACTGCCCCATCTTACACATTCTGCTCCACCACTTTTATTTTCTCCTTGCATGTCAGTTTAGAAATTTCTACTGATATGAGTCTAAGCTGACTGATTCTTCCCACAGCCTATCAAAGGCATTCTTCATTTCTGTCATCGTTTTAAAAATTTATTTATTTTTTTAATGTCTCGCACTTCCTTCACATTCTTTCTTGGAGTTCCTGTGTTTGTGCTTGCATCACCCACCTGTGTTTGCATGGTGTATGCTCTTCCCGTACAGCCCTTGCCATAGTAACTACAGCTGTTCTACATTCTAGGCTGACAGTTCCAACAAATCTGTCATATGTGAGTCTGCTTCTGATGTTTCCTTTGTCTCTTTAAACTGTGTTTTCTTTTCATGTGCCTTGTAATTTTTATCGAAAGCCAGACATGATGTACTGGGTAAAGGAATCCAGTAAACAAACCACTAGGATGAGATTCATGTTTTGTGGCAGGAGGTGCACTGTGCCTACTGTTTGCTCTAGCTGCTGTTGTCCGATGTGAACGCTTCCTGTGCTGTCCTTGTTTTGTCTCGCCAGTTGTCTTTGGATTTCCTCAGAAACTTCTTTTAAATAAGATCCAAGGTATGGAATTATGTCAGCTGTATTCCTCCCATGTCATGTTCTAGCCTCTGGGTTTCCCTTTCCATGAGGTGTGGTGATCTCTTTCAGTCTGTCTGTCTTTCCAGTTTGCCTCTTCCATGAGGTGTGGTGATCTCTTTCAGTCTGTCTGTCTTTCCAGTTCGCCTCTGACCTCAGTGACCTGAGGGATCTAAGAGGAGTTGTTGATTTTTCACTTTGTTCAGCTTTCTTAGTGTGAGGATGGGAAAGGTGACTTCAAAGCTCCTTCCATGCTGAGCATGGGGCTGGAAGTTCAAGAATCATTTTATGTGTCTTACTGCATAAGTTGAGGAACAGGTTGAAGCTAAGAACAGTGAGTCATGTAGGCATTAAGAGCTCAGCCCCCCTTGGAGTCAAGAGTCTTAGAGAGAAAAAGCAAACAAACAAACAAACAAACAGTATTTCAGTTCCCCTGACCCAATTCCTTCACTGTAAAGATGATTAAGGTCCATGGAGATTAAGCGGCTAGTACAAATAAGTCAGCATGTTTTCTGTGGCAGCATCAGGAGGCAACTTCAGTTAACTGAACCTCTGCTCAGGACTTTTCAACCAAAATAACACTTCTCAGCACAAGCTTAGGGAAGAGCTGTTGGCTTCTGTAAAAGAGGTGTGGTAATAGCAATTATGTGGCCAGAAAGACAAGGGTAAAAACCATGAGAAGCGACTTTAGAATAGGAAAGGGAGTAGTCCTGAAATCTAATTACCTTGACTATGGTTTGGGGGATTGGTTTTCTTTTTATTGTCGCAAGCGTGATAAGTAGGTCTTTGCTTTTTACTCTTATCTCAGTTCCTAAGTAACATGAGGCAATTAGATCTCAGGCTAAAAACCACTAGTGAATAGATATAATCAACAGAGCCAAATCCCTTGAGAACACATGGCTTTGGCTACAATTTTACACATAGAGCAATGTTACATTCACCACTGTAGTTGTATTAATTAAAAATAAATAAACCAGTGTGTTCCATCAGTTGCCAACCAGTAGCTTTCCATAGCACCAATTTTTATTAATTTGTAAATGTTCAAGCATTTAAAATCATGATCAGATTGGCCAACAAAACCAGAAAATGTTTGACTAATGGTCTCTAATGTGGATAACAAACACATCAATTAGTCAGATCATAAACAATTTTATTTTATTTATTTTCATAAGATTTTATATATTTATTTGACAGATCACAAGTAGGCAGAGAGGCAGGTGGTAGGCGGGGGGAGCAGACTCCCCGCTGAGCAGAGAGTCTGATGCTGAGCAGAGAGTCCGATGTGGGGCTCGATCCCAGGACCCTGAGATCATGACCTGAGCCAAAGGCAGAGGCTTAACCCACTGAGCCACCCAGGCGCCCCCATAAACAATTTTAAATTCATCTGATAACAAAGAAAACTCAGGTTGAGCTCATCAATTGTAACAGAAACAGAGTCAATTTTGTTCTAATAGCTTTAGATTTATTTCGAAAGCAATTTTTTTTTCCTTATGGGTATTCTATAGCCTAACTTATGCTTTTCTATTATAATCTACTTAATGCATTTACCAATTAATGTATTTACTTATGATCATTTAATGCATTTACCTTATGATCTTAATTCTTTGGAGGCAGGAGTAATTTGCCTGACTGGACTTCATATCAGTAAGTTGTTAGATGCTATGATTAGTGAGAAAAAGTCACATGTTCTGTTGTTTGTCTTTATATAAACATATCACTGGCTCAGTCTGAATGAGAAAAAGGAGACTTAACATTTGTATTGTCTCCTTTAATTTGATTATCACAAGCCTGCAAAGAACTTAAAGCCCCAATGAAGCAATTTTGATGCAAATAAATTGCTCAAGGGACAACGTTTCCCAACATAGTCCATGAAAATATGAGTGTCATTCGATGGTAATCTGTTGACTTCATGGCAAAGCCCGGATGTGCAATCCCCCTCATTATGCTGGTTATACTTAATGCAGTCTACCGTTGAGCCCTAGTGCTAATCTGTGTGGCAGACTCAGAAGGTCCAGGTATGAAATCCCATTTTTGGAATGCCTTGGGGAACTAGTATCTGAAGAATATGCTTCAAAAAATGCTCTTTTGGGGAAAAGAATATGGGGCTTCCAAAGAAGCTTCAAATTAAAATCTGATGTCTGACTGGCTTTCTCTGCAGATATGACAGTCTTCACCTGACAAATGGACACATGCGATTTCTACTGAGTTGTGGTGAGAAGCGAATATAAGAAACATAGGAATGAGAGATTACAGTGCCAGGCACATTTTAGTTTATGGACAAGGTGATGGCCATCTCCCAGCTTCATCCATGCTCCACCATCATCTGCCAGTCATTGACAGATTATGAGTCAAACTCAAATTCCTCTAACTCCAACACTGACACTTTGTTTCCAAATTTGCTTATGAGTTTTTAGACAAAATGGAAAAAAAAGGAAAAAAGTGAACCTTTATAGTGATAAAATTCATACACACCTTGTGTGTATATATATATGCACACAATATAGTCTCTGTAAAGACAACTAACTGTGGTAAAAGTTCATCATTAGTTAGGAAACGTAGAGAGGGAAATGTATATTTCCTCCAGTCTTCAAACTTCTCAGCCGGGTCCCCCATAACTCACAACAGGTTAATGAGGAAATCATACACATTTATTCAACATAAGTTTTACATGACACAGGAAAGGAATGAGGACTGGAAGCAGTATTAATGCTGAGTGATTCTGTGCCAGGCTGAAGAGTGGAGCAGTGGAAAGCTATGATGGACAGCAGTGATCCACATGTAGTAAATGGGGAGACTACACCAAGCCTGTCCCTTCAGATTCCTCTCTGCACCCCTTCTTCTACAGGGGTGAAGATGCTGCTTCTCCAGGTACAGGGGGCCACCTCTCCCGAGACAATCTTATGGTCTGCTTCAAGGGAAGATCCAGCACGTATTTCTCAAACTGCCAGATATACAGTATGAAAGCTCCAAATTTGGGGGTAGCGTGCTCTGAACCCTATCAAAAATAAGCTGGTACAATATTATTTACAAGTCAAGTTTACAAGACTATTTACAAGAAGTGTTACTTCTAAATTATTTTGGTCCAAGTCCAAAGCCTGAGTCCGAGGCTAAAATGCCATGTTTATTTTAGCCCAGAGAGTCATTCTTTTTAAGCCCATTCTTTAATATTTGATATCTAATTAGGGCAATTCAGTTCACATTTTACACTTATTGTAATTATTAATATACCTGGTTTTAAATCATCCAATTTTCTGTTTTATTTTCTTTTCATTTTATCTCCTATTCTACATTTCTTTTTCTTTCCTACTTTTGTATTATATTTTAATTTTATTCTATTATCTTTTAAATTATGTATTTTCTTTGTTTATAATTCTCAGTGGTCACTCGATGCTAAAATACAATGCTTCATTCATTCAAAATCTAATGTAAAGTCATATTTACCTCTTCCTGAGAAGAGGAACTTTTGAACCCTAAAAAAGTACATTCTATTTGGAATTAATTGACTAATTTTTCAAGGACAAACTGGAGCTTTATAATACCTGATACTTCTTTGCAACATTTTTCTAGATATCTCTTCTGGCAATACAAACACAAAAATAAACTATTGGGAGTGCATAGAAATTAAAAAAAAAATCTTTTGCACACTGAAGGAAACCATCAACAAAACAAAACAAAAAGGCAAACTCCTAAATGGGAGAAGATATTCGTTTATGATATATCTGATGAGGGGTGAATATCCAAAATATATAAAGACCTTACACAACCCAACAGACACACACACACAAAACCCACCAAATATTACTTTAAAATGGGCAGACAGCCTGAATAGACTTTTTTTTTAAAGAAGACCTACTAATGACCAATAGACATTTGAAAAGATGCTCAGTGTCACCATTGAAATGCAAATCAAACCACAAGGAGATCACTCTGCACATGTCAGAATGGTTAAAATAAAAAAGACAGAAATAGCAAATATTGGTGAGGGAGACAAAGGAACGTTGGTGCTGTGTTGATGGGAATGCAAGCCGCTGCAGCCACTATGGAAAACAGTGTGGAAGTCCCTCAAGGAATTAACCCTGGAAATACCATACAGCCCACTAATTCCACTGGTGGGTATTTCCCCAAAGAAAATGAAACATTAATTCAAGAAGATATATGTATCTTATGTTTATTACAATATTATTTATAATAGTGAAGATATGGAAGCAACCCAAATGTTCATCCACAGATGAATGGAGAGAGAAGATATGGGGTGTATGTGTGTGTGTGTGTGTGTGTGTGTGTGTGTGTGTGTGTGATGGAATACTACTCAGCCATTAAAAAGAATGAAATCTTGCCATTTGCAACAGCATGGATTGGCCTAGGGTATTATGCTAAGTGAAATAAGTCAGACAGAAAAAGATAAATGCCATATGATTTCACTCATATGTAGAATCTAAAAAAACAAACAAACAAATAAGCAAACAAACAGAAAGCAGAAACAGACCTACACATACAGAAAACAAACTGGTGGGTACCAGAGGAGGTGGTGGGAAAAATGAGTGAAGGGGAGTAGGAGATACAGGGTTCCCGTTACGGAATGAGTGAGGCAAGGGGATAAAAGGTACAACAATGAGGGTAGTCAATGGTATTGTAGTAGTGTTGTATGCTGGCGGAAGGTAGAAACACTTGTGGTGAGTAAAGCATAACAGTAGACTTGCATCTGAAACTAATGTAACATTGTGTGTCAACTACACTTCAATTTAGGAAAAGTCAAGTAAAAAGTGACATGTCAAAGGGTTGAAAATTATAGCAAAGGGAATAGAGTCAATACTGTTGTAATAACGTTACATGGTGACAGGTGGTGACTACCTCCTCATGAGAAGTGTGTAATATAGAATTGCTTATAGAATTGCTGAATCACTATGTTGTATACCTGATACTAAAATAACATTGTATGTTGACTATATATTTCAATTGTAAAATTTTAAAAAATGCCATAACCTTCCTGGTGCCAAGTATAAAAAATCATGTAATGATGCCACTTGAGGGACGCCTGGGTGGCTCAGTTGGTTAAGCGGCTGCCTTCGGCTCAGGTCATGATCCCAGTGTCCTGGAATCGAGTCCCACATCGGGCTCCTTGCTCGGCAGGGAACCTGTTTCTCCCTCTGCCTCTGCCTGCCACTCTGCCTGTGCTCACTCTCTCACTCTCTCTCTCTCTCTCTCTGACAAACAAATAAATAAAATTAAAAAAAAATGATGCCACTTGACATCAGAGGGGATTTTACTACTTGGCAATGTTCCATTATCTTCAAGTGCATTCCATTTGAAAATAAGGTTCGCCTACTTGTCATGTGAGGTATGCTAATCATTGCGTCTTTACAAGACCACAATACCCCCACACTCCTTATTCCTCCAAAAGTCCATCCAATGACTTTTAAAGACAGAAACTTTCTGATGGCTGCATAATACTCCATAGTGTATATGGACCACATCTTCTTTATCCATTCGCCCGTTGAAGGGCATCTTGATTCTTTCCACAGTTTGGCGACTATGGTCATTGCTACTATGAACATTGGGGTAAAGATGGCTCTTCTTTTCACCACATCTGTATCTTTGGGGTAAATACCCAGTAGTGCAATTGCAGGGTCATAGGAAGTTCTATTTTTAATTTTTTGAGGAACCTCCACGCTCTTTTCCAAAGTGGCTGCACCAACTTGCATTCCCACCAACAGTGTAAGAGGTTTCCCCTTTCTCCACATCCTCTCCAACAGCCATCAGAAAGGATGAATACCCAGCTTTTATATCAGCACGGATGGGACTGGAGGATATTATGCTTAGTGAAATAAGTCAAGCAGAGAAAGACAATTAACTTATGGTTTCACTTACTTGTGGAGCATAAGGAACAACACGGAGGACATGGGGAGATGGAGAGGAGAAGAGAGTTAGGGGAAATCGGAGGGAGAGATGAACCATGGGACTGTGGACCCTGAGAAACAAACTGAAGGTTTTGGGAGGAAGGTGGGTGGGAGGATGGGTGAGCCTGGTGGTGGGTATTAAGGAGGGCACGTATTGCATGGAGCACTGGGTGTGGTGCATAAACAATGAATCTTAGAACACTGAAAAAATAAAATTAAAAAAAATGCTCATCTGAGGAAAAAAAAATATTGAAACTTGCTGGTATAAAATGCTCCTCTACTGTTTCTTTGCTTCCTCAATGGACACATCCAGCCCGGCAGGTAGAGAGGAGTGGAGAGCACAAGGCAAATATTCCCTACATAGACTGACTTCTCTAGCCTGATCGTGATGTTTCAACCACTGAGGACGCATCTGGCCCTTGCTTTCATCTTGATTGGATGTGTTATTAGTACTGTCACCGTAAAAGGGACTCTATTTAGGAGAACGTGCTCCTGCAAAACACGTTCTTTGAGGTTCCTCCCCACCCAGACTGAGACCTAATAATATGCTGTACAAATACAGAATGACATGTTCAATATATTAATAAGTTTGCCCTCATCCTCGCCTTTGCTCAAATCCATATTTTATTGCAATAAAGGAACAATGAGTTGGTGTTAGAGAAGAAATTGGAGCATCTGCCTCTGGCTAACACAGACTGGGTCAGATAGTGTGAGAATTTTTTTCCTCTGTGATTCCTGTTTTCAAAAAGATAAAACACAGTTTTTAATCCCCTGAAAATGCCAAATGTGGAAGATAGAGACCCTCTTCTGAATCCTGCCCTAGCAAGGGGGACGACATCAGACCTCTCCACCCCCGCCGGTATCATGTTTTCCTTTTCACACCAGGGACAAATCTCTCAGCAGCGGCTGCTCCGGAAAGCTGCCCGGGATCAGTCACTTCCAAAACACTTTAAAACCAGTAAAGATTCCAGGGTTTTAAGATGTGAGTTTGAGCACCTTTTTATGCTTAACCTTATTCTTTTTTTTTAATTTATTTTTATTTCTTTTCAGCATAACAGTATTCATTGTTTTTGTACCACACCCAGTGCTCCATGCAATGCGTGCCCTCCCTAATACCCACCACCAGCCTCCCCCAACCTCCCCCCCCGCCCCTTCAAAACCCTCATATTGTTTTTCAGAGTCCATAGTCTCTCATGCTTCATCTCCCCCTCCAATTTCCCTCAACTCCTTTCTCCTCTCCATCTCCCCATGTCCTCCGTGTTATTTGTTATGCTCCGCAAATAAGTGAAACCATATGATAATTGACTCTCTCTGCTTGACTTATTTCACTCAGCATCATCTCTTCCAGTCCCGTCCATGTTGCTCCAAAAGTCGGGTATTCATCCTTTCTGATGGAGGCATAGTACTCCATAGTGTATATGGACCACATCTTCTTTATCCATTCGTCCGTGGAAGGGCATCTTGGTTCTTTCCACAGTTTGGCGACCGTGGCCATTGCTGCTATAAACATTGGGGTACAGATGGCCCTTCTTTTCACCACATCTGTATCTCTGGGGTAAATACCCAGTAGTGCAATTGCAGGGTCATAGGGAAGCTCTATTTTTAATTTCTTAAGGAATCTCCACACTGCTTAACCTTATTCTTTTAAATACAAGTAAAACTTCGATGATAAGCTCTTACATGTGCAGTCATTCTTTACCATATGTTTCTCCACCCTGGGCCGAATGGACGTCTGCCTCCCTCGACCCGGAATCAGTGTGGAGCTGCGGCGTGACTTCACTGATCCAGACCGCTCAAAAACAAATGAGAAGACAGGAGTGACACGGGAGAAAGCCGGCTTCCTCTGCTCTCCCGATGACTGTTCTGATCACAGATCACTTCTCTGAAAGGACTTCAGGATAGAGCCCTGTGAACACGACCTTCCCCTGAGACTCACGGCCCATTAATGCATGTGTCAGAAGGATGGACACTAATGTCCTCATCACAGAGAAGGAATCCAACAATGGAGACTTTCTTTGTGAGCATGTCGGGGAGCATTTGCAAGAACTCTGCAAGGACCATCACCAGGGAGGGGAGCCCTAACAATCCACATCTAGTACTGCCGACTTCTGAGCCGAGCCAATCCCACTTTCTAACATAAACACCACTTTAAGCCTCTATGTTTGATGCTGATTCCATTTTACAGATCAAGAAGCCGTGCCGTGTCTTGGGCACGTGGCTCGAGAGGCTGCACATGATGGTTTCTGTACTATCATAAGTTTGAGGAGTAAGCTAAAGATCATGGCCGACTTAGAGGCTGCCCTAGTGTTTTCCTCTACTTGTCCTAGGGTCACATTGCTGCTAATTCCAGAGATCTTTTTCTGGTCACTCACAGTGACACATAGAGGACTGGCTAACATCCCTGACAGGAAGGGTGGTCCACTCCCCACGAAGCTGGAGATCCCTCCCCACTCCTGTGGAGATCCTCTCTCCTGAAGAAATGCAAGGAAAACGTGTGGAGAAGGACTGTCCCAAGCAGAAAGCTGTCTGCACATAACTGTGGCTTCTAACTGCATCCCTTGGGGTCTATCAACCTCTGACTTCTTTTTTTATGACTTTGTATCTTTCATTGATATTCTGCTTTGTAACCAGCTAATCATTAATTTCCCACACTTCCTATTTATTTTCATTGTTTTTCAAGCTTAGTTCTTTAGAAGGGGTGTTTTCTTTTCCCCCTCCAACACACTAGTGCACAAAGAGCACAGTAGGATTTTGGAAAATGTCTGATGAATGAGTGAATGCCTATATGAAACATATTTACTGTTTGTTCATAGACCATTTTATCCCAGTTTCTATTACCTCTGTAATGATGCTTAGAGAATTCAAATTACACGTTGAGTGCCTACATGGTCTCATTTTACATTAAAGTATTTGTTGTTTCATTATACACAGGTTTTAGGCCTGATTTTGGAAAATACTTAAGAAATAATGTTTTAAAACCTAATATAGGTAAATAGAAATTTACCAATTGCAGTTTTACTTATTTTTTCATTCTGTTTTTTTCTATACCACTTCCTGACTCATTGGTTTGCATTTACCCCAATCTGGCATAACCCGCAGCTCTGACCATCCTCCAGAGCAGAAGGCTGAGTTACCAGTGTGAGGCAGAGGGCTTGACCCTCTGAAAGCTCGTGGGGCTCCCGAGGAAGCCCTTGGGGAATGCAGAGCCTGGTGAGGCTTGGAATTAAGTCTCCTCTGACCCAGAGCCCCAGCCAGCGCAGAGCGAGCGCCCTGCTGCAGGTCCTCACACTGTGAGTCCATCCCCAGTGGGCTTCGCCTTTTCAGCCCCAACGCTGTCTCCTCTACACAGCGGAGTGCTCCGCACAGATGGCGTGAGTGACCCTGCAGAAAAGAAGCGATTCTGTCCAAGCTCGTTGGCCCTCATACAGTCTGACATTGTGCTGTGTGTTTGCATTTATCTTAAAGGACTGTGATTTTCCACCTTTGTCTGGCTTTCCCGTATGTTTTCTGTTTTGTTTGCTTTGCTTTGTTTTTTTTTGTAACATGACTCTCCTTTTGCTTCGTGAAAGACACAGTTGTTTCTGTGCCTTCTCTCATCTGTGCCCGGGGAAGTCATAGAAAAGTCATCATTAATGTGAGAAGGATTTAATGAGAGACTGCAGGTCACAGAAGGAACCAGAATTGATTTGGGGCTACTACTTGTATTTGATTATATTGTCTTAACTTGAAATTAAAACAACAACAACAAAGGATTAATACAGTTTTAATTTGGAGCTTACAAGCAATTTCTTAAAAATCACTGAAAGAGATAGATAAATCTGATTTTGAAACCAGAGTTGGGCTCTGGACTCATCTCCTTTGTAAGTCTCTCCTTTGGGAGAAGATAAAAAACTGCAACATTTCTGTAGTCTTCTCTGCATACAGCCTATGTGGATATGTCTAAGAGAACAAATTTAGCATCTGAATTCTAAGCTATTCTTTATACTTTTCATTAAGTCATCAAAAATTCTCTGAAAACAAATATTCCGGTCATGAGCTAGGGTTGGAGAAAGAGAAATTCCTTATTCTTAAGGAACACATTGCTTAATAAAGAGGGTGGCTTTATAAACAGGTAATTATGAACAAAATCCGATACCAAAAACTCTTGATATAAGGAAATAAGTCTACTGAGAGAGGCTTCACCTCCGGAGATGTGGTTGTGGAGACACTTTTGGAAATAATTCAAAGGGCATCAGCAGTGATATTTCTTTCCTTTAAAATGATTTTCTTTCTCTCCTTTGCATGACAACAGAATCTAGTGTTGATTTTCTTTCTTTGACTTCCCCATAAATCATAAATCTTCAGATACAGATAAAGCATAGATGTTATTATGCTTTGGATTGCCAATTTGTACACACGTACAAGTCTCTTAGCCCCCTACAAGACACCTAAGATTAATGTGCCGTCCTTTTATTTATGTGTCCTATACCTTAAATATCAAGCACATAACTGAAAAATGGGTTTTCATATGTCAGATTTCTATATAGAAAAACTAGGAAAGAAAAAGGTGGAACCAGAAAAAAATAAACCCACACATTTCTAGATTTAAAGCCAGACTTCATAAACAATGTTCCAATGTATTAGGGAAAAAGATCACAGTAAAACTTAATATGAATTTTTTCTTTGAAGGAAGATCAGAGATGAGACCATCTTAATGAAATTGTTGCAAGGTCTACTGCAGACAATGAAATATTTTATTACAAAGGATTGCATGTTGTTGTTGTTTTTTCCTTCTTTGCCATGGAGTTTCAGAAAGTGCACAAAACCTTGAGTGAGCAATGTCAAGTAACAAATGACATCGAGGTCAAAGGTCAAGATAAATACCCCTTTCCAAGTTCCACAGAGGGTGCACTAGACATTCTCCATGTGGAAGGCCCAGCGGGAGGGTGAGGCTCTGTGCCTGAGAGCTATGTCTTGATAGGGTATCAAAGGCGCACGCTGTGACTAGCCAAAGAGCACGAGGAAGAAGCACCCATCTGGAGCTTCAGTAGTTCTTTGGGATCATCTTCACGTGCTCATTCGCTGTCCGTTTGCTGCTGCTTCAGCTCCAGAGCTCTAGCGTGCTTGCTGCTGTTGCTAATTGACAAACATGAGGGCTTCACGGCCGCATGTACTATCCTCTGCCACGAAACAAGATAAAACAAGGGGAGCCGAATTGGGGTTGGAAGCAACACATAAACCTCCTCATTAGGGGTGAGCTTTGGGAAACTCATCCTACTCAGCATCAGCTTTATTATCTTCAAAGCACCAAAGTGCATATTTATTTATTTATTTATTTTAAAGATTTTATTTATTTCCTTGACAGACAGAGATCACAAGTAGTCAGAGAGGCAGAGAGAGAGGGGGAAGCAGAGAGCCTGATGTGGGGCTCGATCCCAGGACACTGAGATCATGACCTGAGCCGAAGGCAGTGTCTTAACCCACTGAGTCACCCAGGTGCCCCCCAAAGTGCATATTTAGATAATACTGACGTATCGATTTCTCACAACAAACCACGCAGACAGATAAAGCACCACCAATTCCCAATTCTCAGTGACTTTGCTGATTATAAATTATCCGCTCTTTCTCCTCTTTAATTTTATAGGTTTTTACAATTTCAATTTAATGAAACTTCCTTTATGCCCATATAGTAAATATTTGAGTTTCTCTGTTCCACAACATATGAGGCACTTAAGGTTTCTTAAGAGATTGGTTGAATCAATCAATCAATCAATCAATACATTGATGTTATTATAGGTATCAATTGTGTTTTATTACTTGTTACATTCTTCAAATAAATGACTCAAACTAATCTACTAAAATTATTCATTGACACTTTCAATAGTCCTGACATCCTCTTCCTTCCCCTATTTCTGGAACAAACTGAAGAAAATTATGTGATCCTCTTCTAAAATGGTTCTAGAGTCCAAGAGACAGGGCAGAAAAAGCCTAACTTGGTGACAGGTTGATTACACCAATAACTTGGCAGAGATGATTCCATATTTTGAATTTGGGAAATGGGAATGTAATTTTCTCTCATTAGTTATCAAGAACCATGGTAGGTTTGAAATTCTTCCTCCTAGCTACTTATTGGACCTGCAGCTCTTTCACAGAGGCTGACAGAAGACACAAGACTCCCGGTTCAGAGACAAGGACTTTATATCACTCACGGCATGGCACCCAACAAGGGTTCATATTTGTACAGATTCCTCTTGATTCCCAAGTGCCAGGGGGATGATGTGAAGAGGGGCACAGGCGATGCCATGTTTAAACGTTGGTTATACCACAAAGGAAGAAAACCCTAATATTCTAAGAAGAGATTGCTAACACATCTGCCTACCTGTTGCAGACATTATCCTTATTATCTTCGTCAGAAAACAAATTTGTCCTCTTCCTGGAAGGGAGATGCTATTGCCTTCTTCCAGGAAGGTTGGCTATAATATCACCCTTAAAATGATAGTCTGGAACAACACCTGTCTTCCACAGAAAAGTTAAAATCCATGAAAAAGAAAAGCAAATAATTTTTAAAATTATGAATAAGTTTGTAAAGTGTTAAATATGCTTTTTTAAAAATTACTTCCTTCACTAAGAGAATTAATGGAGGCCATTCATTGTGCAGTGTTTCTAAAATAACTTATGTGTACATAGTGACTCTGTTGTGATGCAAGAAAATTTAATTAAGAGCTGAAACTCTCCTTGTAGAAACAGAAAAGGACAAAAAGAAAACTAGTTAAGAGAGAAAGCCATGTCTATGCTACTATGAAACATGATAAAAAACACGCATTGCCCCACTGCCTTAAGTTGCAAGTGAACTAGTAAATGTGAAAAAACCCCAAACACCTGGCTTCATTGGGTTTTGTAAAAGGGAAACAAATTAATATTCATCTTTGATACAAGATCCATAAAAAGGAAACTATTTATGCATTGAGTTCCTACATGTGCTTCATGTGATGTGTCTTATTTGCTTGTTTCCCAAGGGTGAACATGAGAGTGAACGTGACCCGAGGTCTTCCTTGAATCTCAAGTTTAAATTGAGGATAACAGCAATGTGTGCTCTGTGTCTCACGAACATACAGCTCATGTTTTCAGTTATATGGACAAACTAAGTAAGCAGATGAGGATTGTGTCTCTTTTTGTCAGTTTGGGTGCCTGACGACATGTAGATTTTTGTCAGGAAGATGCTCTTATGGAAGCTATGGTTTTCTCCAATAAGAGGATTAGCTACCAGGAGACTTAGTTCTTCCTGAAACAATAAAACGTAACTTTCTTAGTGAAATCAGTGAGCAGCACTTGCTGACTTCCTGGTCGCCCTTTCCACCCTCATCAAATCTCTGCTTCACCCACATTCTGGGTAAATGGTCAAAGGCAGCTGCTTGGCTTGAAAATTCAAACTTGGTTTGAAAATACCAAAATATCTATTTTTCCAAGTGGGGCTCAGTACAGTTTTTAAGCAAATTATTATTATTGTTCCTCATTATTTTTTTGAGTTATAATTTAGCAGTTAGCTGTTACTTTCTAGTATTCAAAAAATACATGAGAACTCCTAATTAGGTGAGCGGATAATAGCTTTATCTTGGAGATGAGTTTTCCTTCTCCAGTATCAATTACAAGTTCTTCTACAAAGATACTGTAGAGAACATTCTGTATATACTGAAAATACAATTTCTCCCCTTTCATTCCCTCAAACACAAACACATAAAAGGTACCAGGACATATTTTTTTCTGAAGTTTTATTTATTTATTGAAAAACTTTAAATCAAGTGAACAAAACATCAAATAAGGTGCAAGAAAAAAAAGTCCTCTTCTTCCCTTGAGAATTCTAGTCCTCTCCTAAAAGGAAAATAAGGACAAAAGCACCCAGAATTTTCGCATTACTTAGGTAATTAAGAAAAAGTCATATGCAACAATATGGAATGAAAATAATTATGTATCTTAATATTCATAGTTTAATTCTGCAAATTACCCTTTAAATACATTTTTGTCTATTTGCTGTGATCTATCGATCCATCATGTGTATCCACCAGATGTACCTATAGATCTCGTTATCTATCATCTCTCTCTATATTTATAACCCATCTATTGCTTATCTGTAATCTATCATCTGTCTATCTCTCTAGCTCTCTATCATTTGTCTGTCTTTAACCTTTATCTCAAAGACATATAGGCATGAAAATGATTTTAAAGCCCTTCGTTGACATATGAGAGCAGATAAATAACATTTAAATTGCATTTTCAGTAGTTAAGGAGTGCCCGGGTTGATATTGCTGAGGCTATATGAAGACTGTGTTTCTTTGGTTTGTTTGTTTGTTTTGTTATTCACTGCCTCTAAGAATTTCTCTTACCTTAACTTACAATTTTTGTTGTTGTTGAAATTCTATTGATATGAAAACATTCATATATATACGTGGGCGTTGAGACTGTGTCACCCTCCCTCCCCTTCTACCTACTGGATGATGTGAGTTGAATTATCCCAGGGCTTCTGCTGAGTTGCGCATACCTGGAGACCCCCAGAAGACAGCACTCCAGGACATGGCAATCAGCTCTCCTCACACCTCCCCTGATTAGAGCTACTGTTTCATGTAATGTTATGATCCATTCAGAACAGCCAGGACCAGGGATATTCAAGCATTTTCCTTTTTTCAGCCTTTGGGGCTGCTCACACAGCCCTCTTACTGCTGGTAGCGATGGCTACAATCTCGACCCTTCATAGCACCTAAGACGGCACCTGGCCATCACCACACCCCCCTGTGACTTGGGATTTCTTTTTCTTTTTCTTTAAAGCACAAATCCTCACTTTTTAGATAAATACTAGTGGTTGCCTGAGAGAAATTTAGGTTGTAAAGCATGGATGTATGAACCCAAGCTCAAACGTTACCAATAAACTTAGAGGTACACTCAGATACTAAACACACAATAAAGTAAATAAATATGGTGACAGGATAAGCTGTGTTGTATATTTTGAAAGAAATATTTCAACATTAACACTTTTATACAAGAATATTCTTCAACACCCATTGCAAGGCAATTATTTCCAGTCTCTGTAAAAGTGTTATCCTTTTTGATGTGTTTACACTTTTCCTAAAAAATGTCATCATTTATATTGCTAATTGGTAGATATTTTATGGTTATTGTGAGGATTTTCATTTTGTTCCTCTAGCGATTTCAACAGAGTCCATCCAAATGACTTAATAATCCTTGACACCTAAGCACGTCGATTTGTGAGAGTTAGACTTCGTGGCAAACCATAATGTCTTTCACCCACATCACTGTCTCTGAGCAATACCCAGTAGAGACATTATTAGGGTGAGTCCACGGCCTGCCCACATGGTCACTTAGTACACACTGCTCTGATAACGTCTATGTGCCAAGTACTGGCCCACACACTTCAATCTCAATTTGTTTTTAAAAAACTAAGTAGAGGGGCATCTGGCTGGCTCGGTTGGCAGAGCATGTGACTCTTAATGTCAGGGTCGAGTTCAAGCCCCACACTGGGCAGGGAGCTTACTTAAAAAAAAAAAATATATATATATATATATATACATACATACACACACATAACACACACACATTGTTCATTGCTGGTATATAAGAAAACAATTGACTTTTGTGTTTTAACTTTGTAACTTTAGTAACTTTGCTATAATCACTTATTAGTTCAAAGAGGATGTAGGTGTTTTTGTAGATGTTTACTATCAAAGTGAGAATGTTTCCCATCTATTCCTAATTTGCTGAGAGTTTTAATAGCTCTATCTTTTAAAAAAAAACCTTACAGAGAGTTTTTTAAGGATAGTTGGTTTCTGATTTCTATAGAAATATCTTATTTTAAAAATCATTTTAGTAACAATAGTAACAATATTTTAGCAAAAATCTAAACATTTGTTGAGTATTCAAGTTAGTCCAAGTGTTGTGCTATTTTGCAAAGATAATCTATTAATTCCCAAAACAACCCTGAGACAAAAGAGATGCTAAGGATGTCAGATGAGAATATTTTTGAAGATTAAATCAGGAAATGAATCACATTCAGAGAAGTGCCCAGGACATATCTAATACTCAGTAAATATTAGCTCTGGTTCATAATGAATTGGATGGCTGTGCGGCTAGTTTTGCTTTAGGTGACTGAAATGCTAACAGTCAGATTCAGAGTTTCAGTATAACTGTAAAGATGGAGGCTAACGTGCTCTTTCAAATCCAAGTACAAAGACAGCAAAGTTCGGTGAGTTACACACTTCTGCTGCTTTCACTTTGACCATGAATGAAGTGTGGGGTCTCAAGTGTGGTGACAGCACTTCTTAGTACGCAAATGGCCTCAAATCTTATCTGCCGTCCTGGCATCCATGACCCTGGACATATAAGGTGGTTTTACTCTAACAATTCTGAGTCCTCCACTGCTTAACTGTGAGTATGTGTTACTGTTTTGTACCAATCATGAAAATGTTTTCTGTGTCTTAGTCCGAAAAGAGACTTTTCCAAATGCTGAACCCCACAGGAATCACCAGGAGAGTCTTAGGAGGTTGAGAAGACAGGAAGCCGCAAGGGTCGGCAGACACAGACAGCATTTGCGCATCAGGTAGAAAGACAGCATTTCCATAGAAATGAATTGCCTGAGGTTTTCTAAACTATTTATAGAACATGTGGCAGGGACTGAAAACCAGGACCCTGAACCTGAGAACAGATAGGTTTGCACAGGCCAGAGGAAATGAGCATGGGCACGGTGACGCACGTCATGGAAAGTCCCAGTGGGATCCTGATAGAGAATGCCTCCTTCCGTGATGCTTCATCCTTCATCCTTCCATGATGCTGATGAAGACGGAAGGCCAGTCACATGAAAAAGGACATCTGGACAGGGCTACTTTGGTCCAACTCACAGGCATTGGATAGACTACACTCTCTTGTTGTTTTGCATATGTACAAGGAAAATAAACTGTACATAATCCTAACTACAAAGATGCAAATTGTCTTTTTCAATAGTCTCTTCTCCTTGCATGATGTCCAAATCACCACACTCTGGGTGCTCTATGCCCATGCAAGTCAGAAAGCTCTTCTAAATTCCACTTCCACTGTGCTCAAAATCTTAGACACGAAAACTAGGTTAAAAAGAAAGGGAAAATGACACTTCCTTTATTCTCCTCATCGTGCATCCGAACAGTATCTTTGTAGAATTCTAACACTCAAACTCTGTGCCCTGCAAGTTACATACCAAGAAGTGCAAGTCCTCCTCACACAGACACAATTCCCATGGGGTTCCTCAACATGGCCACTGATCAGCCCCTTCAATGTCATTTAACTTTCAAGACATTGGCAGGAGGGTATCTCAGAAGCTGACCCAGAAAATGAGTTTACATTAGAAAAGATGATGTGTAGTCATTTTCAACCAAATAGGGGAAGAACCCATTCCTAGAACTTGAGATGAAGGGAAAATGTCCCCTGCTTTACGTCAAAAGTGTGGACCCGTGGAACTGATGCACTCGATTTGGAAGAAAGTAGTTGGAGGCCTAGAATACTATATGTCATGGCAGGAAGGTAGGCAGCTTTTCCTCTCTCTCCTAAAGACTTTTGCTTGTTCCCATGGTTAGTTCTTTCTGGCCGGTGGCAAACAATGTTAAGCCTTAGGCTACCTGGCTAGAATTCGCTTCTGTGATTTTATTAAAGGGATCGAATAGGGAAGAGTTGAGAATAGGAACAAAGTTGTGGAAAATGGAGGTATTTAGATTTGAGGGTAGCAGAGAAGAAAGCTTAGACATCGTTTCAAATGTCATGCAGTCTATTACCCAGCACAAGCTGACCGGTGGTTCCCTTCCCTCACGGAACTGCAGAACAGGAAAGGATGAGCTTCGAGTTAAGGATAAGGAAAAACATCTTTAAAGTTCGGAAAGGGGTTATCCTGGGAGCTCACGAATGACATCTTGAGAAGTGTCTTTAGGTAGGTAGTATTTTATCTGTCAGCACTTCTGTGGGTGATGCAGAGCTGTGTCCCAGGTGTGAGCAAACACACACGGCTTCCTTGACAATGTCGGCAAAAAATGAAGGCGCCAGTGGTTTGACAGTCCACGTTAGAATGATTTGCTGTGATTGTCACAACGTAAGTATGGGTGTGCTGCTCCCACGGTCTCTGCCAAGCCTTAATGTCCTGCAGCAGCATTTCTTCTGATTTGATAGAAGACCCTGGATGTACACACAGAAAAAATACAAACATTTTTTCATTCTGTGTTTGCAAACGGATACATTATTTAAATTATGCCACATTAGCATTTTATCCTGAATTACAAGCAGCGCCATGAATATATCACTCTTCTTACACCAAAGCCATCTTGGTCTGTTCTTTAGTTTGCTCATCAGCTATGAAAAAACAAAGACATGTAGCAAATGTCTTTATAAAGTCATTGCAGCTAGAAACAGGAACATAATTTGTATGCGCTTTTCTAACTTTCAGTAGCAGAAAATCCTGTGCAAGCCTAAAAGGCTAGCATTCAATTCACTCCTACTCCTATTTTTATGAAGTCTGGTGTCTGCCACAGGACTGGTGAAGGCTTTCGTGCTGAACCCAGACAGGAGAAAAATCAGGAGCAAGAGACTCCCTGTGCATCTCATAATCTTGGTAGAGAGGTGTTGCTGTCAGCTTATTCATTTCTATTTATAGAATTATCTCCCATAAAATCTGAGTATTTGTATGTGTCACATTGGATAGCATTTAATAATACAAGCATTATCGAATTATTACTAAGTAATTTCTGGCTGTAATTGGGCAAGAATCATGAGATGAAATCATAAAGCAACTTTAGTTCTGCTTCTTACCACCTCTTTCAATGGTTCTGGGAAATTCTATTCCGTAGGGTTCTGATCATTTTCATGTAATCAGTAAATACCTGGTCAGGGCTTTAATCAGCCTGGGGCAGGACAGTAATGGAAATACTAAAGCGTTCAGTTTCAGCCACTCTCCCAGTGAGTCCGGAGTGTAGTGAGCCCAGTGGAAAGGGCCCTGGTGGGTTTCCTCTGGGACAAGCTCCTCCTTCCTCACACCTGCTCACTCCGGTACCCAGGGCTCCAGTCCATCCTGCCCTTGAGGACAGGAGCCAACCAGAGGATGCATCAGTGCTGAGGATCCCTGGCCCTTGGCTCTGCTCCCCCTCCCGTTACTGGGCATCTCTCCCTCCATACATTTGTTGCAGGGCTCACGCTGTCCTGTCTGTCTCTTTTTCCTGCCTCACCAGACTCTGGGGCCATCAGGATGATCTGCAAATAGCCTAGCATCTTTGGGGCTTCGTCAGAGCCCACTGCCAGCACCACTCACTGGCTTGGGCGTCTGGCACCTGCCTGGCTTCCGTGTGTGGTTCTCAGCTCCAGACATTGAGTGTTCAACTCCAAGACATGTTTAGGCTGCTCCCTCTCCTTGAGTGGGGAGAGGAAACTGTCATTTTGCATCAATGATAATCTCAGAGTTTCAAGCTCCCTGACACTGCTGTGCTTCAATACGGGGGAAGGAGTAGGTGGAAAAACAATTCATATCTTTACAAACAGTGCACGGTGGTCACATGACATAGAAGTTAAAACACTTTAATTCTAACATCCTGTTATAGGTAGTAAATGCTCGTGATTTTTGAGCACAGAGAGACAAAATAACTATTTTCCTGAATTATGACAAATATTTCTTAACAATACGTAGTTCAGTTAGGGAGAAAAAAGACAAGAACAACATTCCAATAAGCTGTTTCTGAGAGATGTTTAATAAATAGGAGAAATAAAATTAGTATATACCACACTATATTGTTATGATGGAGTAGAACTTAGGATCACAATTGTTTTTCTAAAATACCAGTTGTCAATTATTCTATCTCCCAATACTAAAAAAAAAACTTGAGAGATTTAGATATCTATCTGTCTGTCTAGGTATAAATATGTTTATAAAACTTCTAGATCTACAAGTATTTATGTGTGTGTGTATATATATATATATATATATATATATATATAAATTTTTTTTCTCCTCATTGAATATACCATACCTTTATTTTCTCTGTATATATTTATATGTACATATATCAGGTATCTATGAGTAGAAAGATACATTAGTAGGCCATAGGTTGAGAGCCACAGACAAATCAAAGGGAAGTAGGTATACAGTGGTGGCTACTGGTTGTGGCCACGCTGACACGAGATACCTGCAGAAAATCTTCCTGTCTTGCTGTGGACACCTGTTTCTGCAGCCCAGTGACCTCTCAGTGCCATCCAGATGCAGCTGACGTAAAGCAGGCAATTCTCCACCCATGTTTAAAAACAGAGCTACTGTCATCTGTGGATAATAATGAATAATTGTATTTCCAGTAGGGCACATGGATATTGACAATATATTTGCAGAGAATTCTTATTTATTAGTACAAGTTAAAAATATGCCAATAGGAAAAGAGGCAAAAGAAACCAACAGGAAACACTGTGAAGCCTGAGTGGCAAATAAATACAGTAAACTGTTAAAGCAAAGTTAGGGAAAGAGCCTGTCTTTTTTTTTTTTTAATCTTTTTTACCAGGTAAAAAAGGTGTGTGAGAGGGTCAAGTTTTGAATAAGACTGAAAGCAACCAACAAAAATGTTATATGTTACAATGAGAGAATAAATAAGTACACCTGCATTTGTAAGACTGACTTTGTCCCTTAACATCGTACATGTACATGTTCTGTGACCCAGACATTCTATTTTGTGTGTGTGTGCCAAGGAGTATTAAATGGTGAATAAATTATGTATTTTTCAGGCATAAACATGCCTATGTAACTACTACATAAAAACATGCTGGAGGTTGATAAGTACCAAACCCAGAAAACTATTAGTTTTGAGAAAAGGTGATGGGCAATTGATAGAAGAATCACAAAGAACTGCAGTGGTCTTCCAGACTTCATGTCCTTTCTACATGGAGAGGATGCAGAAGAAGGAAGTGGAGACATTCTTGTCAAAGCCAAGAGACAAGGAGCAAAGGCATTGCATCATATCTTATTAGAATATAATCTAAATTAAATGATTCTGTATTACATTTGATAAAGACTGGTGGTAATACATATGTGCTCCTTATATTGTTATTTCTGGGGATCTTAAATTTTAAAATTTCACGATCTTTTTGAAAAGCTTTAATTTGTATCGAATAGATGGATGGTTGCATATGTAAATAAGACGTTCCGCCTTTGGCTTCAAAATCCCCATGTCCAATATGTTAATCCTGAAAAAGAGAAGATGGTCTTCTGGTGTTACTGTATCAACCTCAAGCACATTTGCTTCACTAATTATTTGTTATGGTTGGTTTTATTTTTCCATTTTATTCTATTTATTTATTTATTTATTTATTTTCAGTTTTCCAAAATTCATTGTTTATGTCATGGTTCTTGTACTCCATTTTTTTTTAAATTTCTTTTCAGCGTAACAGAGTTCATAGTTTTACACCACACCCAGTGCTCCATGCAATGTGTGCCCTCCACAATACCCACCACCTGGCTCCCCCCAACCTCCCACCCCCCACCCCTTCAAAACCCTCAGGTTGTTTTTCAGAGTCCATAGTCTCTCATGGTTCATCTCCCCCCCAATTTCCCTCAACTCCCTTCTCCTCTCCATCTCCCCATGTCCTCCGTGTTATTTGTTATGCTCCACAAATAAGTGAAACCATATGATAATTGACTCTCTCTGCTTGACTTATTTC
>PISX010026236.1:0-24804 GCA_004024625.1 Mellivora capensis | reverse complement strand
TCAAAATGACGGACACCTGAGATGGCCGCGGTTCCCGCCATCACCCTCCTGCGACAACGGCCGCATCAGACCTGGGAAGCAAACTCAAAGGGGAGACCAAAACCTCTCTCCTCCCACCGACGAACCAGTGAGGAGCCCCGCAGCTGAACTCGGCCCTTATTAGGAAAACTCGACAAGGCCTCAGTACCTCCTCTCCGGACTTCACCAGCGGGACCCCACGTAAGCCCCTACCTCTTTGCCCCACGTGCGACTTCCCGACTCTCTGTCCCCCGGAGTCGCGGAACCTCACCCGAGGGTGCCTGCAATGAAGCCGGTCCTCGAATGCTCGCTTGCCTTGGTGCCTTTATTCCATTCAATCGGTCTGCGATCAAACCTAACAACTTGTTGTACAGGTTGGGTAACACAATGTGTATAAACAAAACACTTAGCACAGTGCCTGGCATTCTCCGTGAATGTAGCTGAAAACAAACAATGAAACATCAAAAACATTGTCTGGCCTCTCTTATCTGTAAAGAGGTGAGAGTGAAGGAAAGCCCCCGCAGGAGAATCAAACCGATTGTCCCTCTGATCAGTGACTGCTGTCCACTCTGTCTTCTTGCTATTTTGGATGGCCTTCATACCTCTCATCCTTGCCCCTGTCAGAGGTGGCTGAAGACATTCCTTCCCTCAGATGTTTATTAAGTGCCAGCTCTGTGTCGGGTAGTAGCTATGTGATGCCGGTGTACTGGTGAGCACCTCACAAAGATAGCTGAAAACACGGATAACAAACAAAATAAACACACAAGTACAATACTAGTCACTTCTAAGAAGAAAAAAATGGGGCTCCACTCTCGATGGGTTGACAAAGGAAGCCCTCTCTGAGGAAAGGAAATTTAAGCTTAGAGACCAAAGAAACAGCAGACATGGTTTCTGTCCATATCTTATGGCCTTTCCCTATAGCACTGGTGACAATTGCCAGTCTTGTGTGTCTTGTAACTCCCCAGTAGTTCCAGCTATCACAATCCAGGAGTGATCTCAAGAGATACTCGGGACAGACTATTTCCTGCCAAGAGTGATCCTAGGGGCCATGGTTGTGGATGGAGCAGCCGGGGAACCACACAGGGACTTGTGTGGGCTGTGACGACACAGGCACGGGGCAGCAGAGGGTCCTGGTGCAGGGCTGCATTCCCCTCCTCGAGGAAGGGGTGCCTTTTCTACTCTACAAAACCAGCTAATGGCCCTATGCAGCCTCAAAATAAAAGCACACTTATAAGTCAGTGAAAGGTTTTTCTAAAAGCGGGCTGGCACCAGGGACTCAAGGTGTCACCGAGGAACAGCCCAACTCAATCCCGAGTTATAGGTGACATAGGGGACTCATCACCATAGACCTGCACCATGATTTATAACCACTTTTCAGGGGAAGTGTGCATTTCCTCCTCGTGGCATCAGAAGGATCATGGTTTGGGGGCACCTGGGTGGCTCAGTTAATTAACTGTCTGAGACTTGATTTTGGCTCAGGTCATGATCTCAGGGTAGTGAGATCGAGCCCTGCATCAGGCTCAGTGCTCAGTAGGGAGTCACTGGAGATTCTCTCTCTCCCTCTCCGTCTGCCCCTTCCCCTGCACACCAGGGGAACAGTAGCCTGCCCCCCACCCCTGCCTGAAGGGTCACACAAGCCACTTCTTCCAGTAACTGCTCCCATAGGGCAGTGCTGGTCTCCAAAGATACGATAATGGCCTCCTTCTCAGGCTCTCAAATCTAAACAGTTCTTATTGGATTCAGAATGATTTTCTTTCATACCAGAGCAGAATCATTCTTCCTGATTATCTAAAAATAAGCCACAAAGAATCCCTTTGTGGGAGTAATATGAGAAAAAAATAGTCAAAGGGAAAATGTAGGAGACCATGAGCTAAAAACAAGAATATGTCAAGTTAATGTCTGTGTACTCAGAGCAGTATCTAATTAAAATATTTCAGAGGACAGAGGGAAGTTTTATAGCAAATTGTGTTAAACTGATTTCAATAGGTTTACCCCCCCAAAATCCACATATAATATTCTTTTGGCTAGCTTTCTGACATATCAAAACTTAAAATTATGCAGAGAAATTCTCAGGCTAAGACATGTTTTGGCCTAATTAGCGTACTTCAGACCAGCAAGCAGAATTCTGATTTTAAAGATAGCACTTACACTTGAGGCAAGAACTAACAAAACTGGCCAGACTTGATTTCCATCAAGGTTTCCTTGGAGGGAGTTAAAGAAAAAGAAGAAAAAGGACTGAAATGACAGGAAGCGGGGCCGGACATTAATAGTGCACGAATTTTATGCGGACTTAGATGCATTAATTTAGGAAAATATAATGCTCTCATCACTTCTGGAGATGAGACAAATCATAACTCTAGTTAATAGGTTTCACAGTTACAAACCCAATCCAGAAACCCTGGTTTTCTGGCATGCGGTGTATCCATAGTAATCAAGGGGTGTTGTAAAAGTCTCAAAACAGAATTCATGTTTATTTGCCTGAATCTTGAAAAGAAATAAACTTGACATATAACTTTTGGTGAGGGGAATTGTGGGGCTATTCTAAAAAGACTGATAATCTTGACTGCAAACTGCCATTTTTATTCCTGGGCCACAAACATGACTGACAAGGCTTTTTAAAGATTTGTGCAAAGAAACAAACTCTTCGTAAAGAGAAAGTACATTAAAAAACTGTAACCACTGGGCACCGGGGAGACACTTTCGGCTAGGGGCGTGATCCCAGGGTCCTGGGATGGAGTCCTGCATCTGGCTCCCTGCTCTGTGGAGAGCCGGCTTCTCCCTCTGCCTCTCCACCCCACCCTGCCCCTGCCATATTTGTCTGTCATGAATAAATGAATAAAACCTTTAAAAAAACTGTAATCACTAAAGATTGTACTTATGTTATAAAAAGTTCAGTGCCATGATCGCCCTTCCCTCTGGCCCCTCCCTCACCCATCCTCAGTGGTCCTGCCTCAAAATCAAGTTTGTGCTGACTCTCCTTACGCATATGTGAGTTCTTTTCCCCTGGATGTTTTCTTTCAGAACATTACTGAGAGGCAGTTTTCATGTACAAAGACATGACCGGCAACCTTCTGAGTGTAGGTAACCAGGAAGACTGAACACAGCAAGCCTTGCAGGGATAGATCTAGAACCCACGGAAGGGAAGCGGGCAGTCTGCATGGCCTTTCAGCTGCTCTGAGCGGGCCTGTGGCATGCTGGGGAGACGACGCGCTGATGAGCTTTGACACTGTCCTCCCGCCAGGCCACTGTGCCGAGTTCCGAGTGGGGGGATAAAACAACAATCGTAGTCACAATACAGATCGGGTGTTCACTCACTCACGCAGCAAATATTCGTCGAGAACTGGCCGTGCGAGGCACCTGCGATGCGGCCGCAAACAGAAACTGTCAGGGCCGCCCGCCAGCTTGACCTAAGGAGCGAACGCGGGGCACCGCGGCCAGAAACAGCAGAATTCCCAGTTTTGTCACTGTGCATGAACATTCCCAGATACATCCGCTTTTAGGCTTAAAATAAATCTCAATACATTTAATAGGATTGAAAATTAAAAAAACAACAACAACTGTCTCTGACCAAAAGGGAAGGATACAAGATAGCAGTAGCTTTCTAGAGACATAGAAAATTCTCAAATGGTTGGATTAAGCAACATACTTCCCAATAACCCAGGGTCAAGGCACAATGTAGCAAGATTTATGTAAGGCAGCTAAAGTAGAGTTTGATGAGAAATTTATAATACTAAATGCTTATATTAGAAGAGACGAAAAACCTAAAAAAAAAAAAAAGTCTGTCAAATAAATAAATAAAATCTTTTAAAAAAATAAATAAAAAAAAAAAAAAGAGAAGAAAACCCTAAAATAAAGGAGGACTTGCTCAGGTTTTAGAGCATATGACCTTTGATCTCTGGGTTTGAGTTCAAGCCCCAAATTGGGCATAGAGATTACTTTAAGAAAATATATAAATAAAATGAATGACCTAAGAGCTTTCACATTAAGCAACTAAATTAAGAATTAAGGATTGATGCCTACAGTATCCATAAAAAATTAAAGAAAACAAAACAGAATTAAGAATGAGATCAAAGTGAACCGAAGTAAAACAGAAAAAAGATAAGAGTAGGAATCAGTGAATCAGAAAAGGGACAACAGAAAAGAAAAATGAATGAGACCAGCAGTCTTTTTAGATAAAGTAAATATCATTATTCATTAGTTTAATACAAATTAAAGTCACATAAATCACCACTACAAGAACTAAAATTTAAAATACTGGTAATACAGTATCAAGGTTTGACTATAATGTAAAACAACTGAAACCCGTATACAGCTAGTGGGAATGCAGAGTGGTTGGGTCACTCTGAAAAACTGTTTGCAGTTCCTTAAAAAAAATTAAACATACATAGGGGCTCCTGGGTGGCTCAGTGGGTTAACCACCTGCCTTCAGCTCAGGTCATGATCCTAGGGTCCTGGGATGGAGCCCTCCATCAGGCTCTCTGCTCAGAGGGGAGCCTGCTTCTCCCTTTTCCTCTGCCTGGTGCTCCCCCTGCTTGTGCTGTCAAATAGGTAAATAAAATATTTATTTAAAAAAATTAAACGTACATTTACCATATGATCCAGCAATCCCTCTCCTTGTTATCTACCCAAAGAAAGCAAAAGTTTATCTTCACACAAAGACTTGTATGAGATGTTCAGAGAAGCTTGCTTGTAACAGCCAACAACTGAAAACAACCCATAAGCCCATCAGCTAGTAAACTGATAAACAACTTGTGGTAGATTGACACAACGGAAAACTGTTGCACAATAAGGGAATAAACTACGGATACGTGTGACAATGGAAAGAAATAAGCCAGGGGACATGGACAAATCTCAAAAAAGAATTTCACAGAGTGAAAGACGCCAATGACAAAAGAATGCACACAACATGATTCCATTTATACAAAATTCTGAAAAGGCAGACTATAGTGACAGAAAGATGAGTGGGCCTTTCAGGGGCTGAGGGGGTGAGGGGGAGGAGAGGATTAACAGCAGAGGGGCAGGAAGGAAGTCTGGGTGATCGAAATGTTCTGTGTGTTGATTCTGGTAGCAGTTAGAGAGCATTACCCATTTGTCAAAACTCTTCCAAATGTACACATAAAATTAAGTTTTATTGTATGTAGATTATGCTTCAATAAAGCTGAAAAAAAAAAAGAAGCTATAGGGATGACATGAAAAAACCCAGAGTAATCAAAGGAAGGTTTAAAAAAAAAAACAAACAAAAACATGTTGCTAAGTCAGTTTCTGGCAAGCTAAGAAAATCCATCAAATCCTATCACTTCTTTTGAAAAAGCATGTTTGAAAACAAAAGCATATTCACATTGAAAACTGAAGCTATACAATTACTAAAGAAAATAAAATGGGAAAAGCAAACAAAAAATTTAAATGTGAAAAATGAAAAAAAGCCAACTTTAGTATAAAGCCTTTAAGACAGTAAGAAAAGATAACGCCAAAAAAAAAAAAAAAAAGAAGACAGAAAGAATGTTGTTCAAAAGTGACGATGCGGCGTGGGGGGACCTGGGTGGCCCGGTGGGTTGAGGGGCTGACTTCGCTCAGCTGGGGCCATGATCTCCGGGTGCTGATCTAGCCCCACCCCACGTAGCTCAGCGGGGAGTCTGCTCATCTCCCCTCTGCTCCTCCCCAGGCATGTGCTCCCTCTCCCACTCTCCTTCTCGCTCTCAAATAAATAAGTAAATAAATAAATCTTTTTTTTAAAAAGTCATGATGACAGAACTCTTTATAGCAAGAAAGAAAAAGCTTGATCTCTGGCTCAAGAAACAGAACAGGGAGAAAAGTCCCACCAGATGGACACGACTCTGGACAGGTCAAGTCAGGTTTGTGGCTGCCAGTAGCACAGGCCACTTCCAGAAAGCAAGTTCTATATTACACGAGATGTATTATCTAGAGATGGTCGATATGACTTATTTCAGCTTTTGCAAGAAGCCTTACATTCAGAGCCGACTTCTTGCTTCCGCAGAACACACAGCCAGCCGCCAAATTCATATTCAAGGGAAGTTGTTCTTCTCCTTCAGGACTAAAACTGTGTTCCCCTTTTTAGCAGTTAAACCTATGAACTCTGGGGAATGAAGATCTCCTGGAGATTCCCAACCGTGATCCTAGCTTGCCGAGCGGATCCCGTGGATAGATGGATGGGCTCCACTACCCAGGTCTGATGAGAGCACAGGCTGTTGTAAGAGAGAAGAAATCTAAAGGACAGTGTGTTGTTCACTTAGGGAATTTCATTTTCTCCTTAAATGTAGGCATTCTCTCTCTCTCTCTCTCTTTTTTAAAGATTTAATTATTTGGGGCGCCTGGGTGGCTCAGTCGTTAAGCATCTACCTTTGGCTCAGGTCATGACCCCAGAGTCCTGGGATCCAGCCCCGCATCGGGCTCCCTGCTCAGCTGGAGGCCTGCTTCTCTCTCTCCCACTCCCCCTGCTTGTGTTCCCTCTCTCACTGTGTCCCTCTCACCGTCAAATAAATAAATAAAAATCTTAAAAAAGAAAAAGATTTAATTATTTGATTGAGTGCAAGTGGTGGTAGGGGCAGAGAGAGGAGAGGGAGAAGCTCAAGCAGATTCCCTACTGAGAGTGAGTCGCATGGGGGGCTCATTCCCAGGACCCTGAGATCCTGCCTTGAGCCAAAACCAAGAGTCAGTTGTCTAACCATATGAACGGACCAGGTGCCCTGAAATGTAGGTAGTCTTTTAACCTAGATCCACTGTATTTGGCACCTTTCTATTTCTTAGACTGCTTAGAAGGAGGTGCTGTATAGCAAATTGTGAGGCAACAAAAGGATGGCTGAAGACAAAGCGCAAGCTGACACCTGGCAACCTCCCCCCAACCCCATTCCTGGGTGGGACATGTGCGACAGTCTTCCAGGAATCTCCCAACTATCCTCCTGTTAATGCCTTGCTAGAGGCATTTGACCTTTGAGAAGGTCAAAGCCTCTGGTATCTGGTGAGTCTGCTTTAACACGGGAAAATCCTTTTGAAAGCTCCCTCTTCCTTACTCCCACCCCATTTCCCAAGCATATAATCCACCACCCCTCACAACTCTGGTGCAGCCGCTCGTTCAGGTCCTGTCCCCGTGCTTCAATAAAATCACCTTTTTGCACCAAAAACATCTCAAGATTTCCTTCTTGGTCTTTGGCTCTGGACCTCACCTCACCGATATCCCAAAACCACATCAAAATTATATATTTCCTCAAACAATGATTTTGATGAATGCTTATCCTGAAATACCTGCTGTCCTAAATACTTGAGGGCAAAATGTTCTGAGAAGGTCTGACCTTAGAAGAGAGCCATTCACGTCCAGTGGAAACGAGCGTATTCTTGACAACCCACAGAGCATGCATGGAAATAAGTAATCCTGAGGCCACCAAACACCAGCCGTTTATGAGCTTTCTGGGAACCATCGGCAGCTTGTGGGGACGATATCCAGAGGAGGCATGATCCCTTCCCTGTACCTGAGTCCAGTGGGACTGAACAGCCCTTGCAGTGATGGGCAATTGGTTCCAAAGGGGCAAAGTATATCAGAAGTGGAGTCAAATGTGAGGCTGTAAGCGGCTGTTAGTGTCCAGCTTCCGGGAGCCTGTTGGAACAGCAAGTACCATGACAGGCTACTGCCCAAGGAGGCTCTCCAGAGCCTAAAGGGCCACTGCATCCGAAGCTCTGGCTGTGTCACCCTCATTAAATGTGTTCTCGGGCCATAACTCTTGTTCAGCTGAGGTCTTGTGACTAGTTATGTGAGATGTGTTGCAACCAACTTGTTGTTCCCGAGTCCTAAAATTGGCATAAATGTACTGAAGTTTGCTTAAAATATTCACAAGAATGGATCCATAGTTTCCTTGTATTGACTTGCGTTCTACAAGCCTGAGTGTGGTTGCATTGTGGACAGTGGATTCTGGGATTACGTTCAACCTTGGACACACCCCACGTGAACATCATCCAACAGGTACATCAGCAGAAAGATGGAGAAGGACTCTGATAAGGCAATGGTATAATTGCAAATCTAACTGTTCTATTTTTAGATTCGCTAGGACCACCCTTCCCCCCCCCCAAAAAAAGTACCACACTCTCTAGACTTGAAGAGTGAGACAAGAGACTTGGCTAAATTAGATTCACAACTGGACTTTTAATTAAAAACAAAACAAAACAAAACAAAACAAAAAAAAACCACCTTTCCTCTGTTTAAAGCAAATACAGAAAACTGTTCTATGGCTTCTTCATTAATTCAAGAGGAATGAAGTCTCAGAAGAAATATATCTGAATGCTTCCTTCCTTTTGTCATTTTCCCAGCGCATCGAACCACAGCTTGACAAATAAGGTCAGAATTTGAACTTGCACACACTGATCATTAATTTCTCTGAAAGAAAACTGTTGATCAAATGGGAGTGTCCAGTTCTCATGGGGTTGAAACTAGGGCATTTCCATTTCTGGTATGTAAAAAGAAGCCTAACAGCAAATTTCACTGAAAAGTTTTCCATTTTCTTTGGAAGAGACTACTTATAAGTTTCACAATAACCCTTGTTTTCATTTGTGTATCTTGTCTTTTTGTTAGTCCTAACATTAAGAGATCTGGTCTCTGGGGTGCCTGGGTAGCTCGGATCATGATCCCAAGATCCTGGGATTGAGCCCCATGTTGGGCTCCCTGCTCAGTGGGGAGCCTGCTTCTCCCTCTCCTTCAGCCCCTCTCCCCACTTGTGCATGCTCTCTCTCTCTCAAATAAACAAAATATTTTAAAAAATGAATTAAAATAAGAAATCTGGTCTCTGCATTTTTATGCACCTATAGAAAAACAATGAACTCTTATTAGAACACTCTCATTAGCAGAGAGTATTAATATAATTTGATTGACGTTTTAAATTTAGATAACCCAGGCTGCAAAGAGGATCATGGCTACAATTTTCTGTTAAGGGCCAAGTAGTAAATATTTTAGGCCATATGGTCTTTGTGGTACCTACTTAATCTTGCTCTTAACAGCAAGAAAGCAGCCCTAAAAAACGCAGAAATAATGTACGTGTCCCAGTAAAACTTTATTTGCAGCTGAAATTGAATTCCATATCATTTCATGTCATGAATATTCTTGTTTTGATCTTTATCAACCATATAAAAATCATTCTTAGCTTGAAGGCTGTAGAAAAACAGGTGGTGGACCCAATCTGGCATATGGAGAGCAGTGTGTTCACCTCTGACTTAGAGTCACACTGGCCCACACCCACCTTGTAATTACTGTAGAAAGACAAGTCACAATGCCCCAAACCAGATGTAAATAATTAAATAGTAATCCGGGGGTACTTGCGCATTTCGTGTTCTGATTCATCCTCAGGAATCCCCAAGAGACTGATGGCTGGGATCATGGCTTCTCTTGTTTTCCAAAAAGTATCAACAGTGAAAATCATGGGGGTGGGGAGTTCGGTATAGGTGGCAAGAAGCTGTCCTGTCCCAAACAGGATCGGTCTTTCTAGTTCTATTTTGTCTCAAATGTTGTTTTGAATTTGTGAGTCTTTCCATGTCTTTTTTTTGATATAAAGGATTTTTTTTTAAGATTTTATTTATTTATTTGACAGACAGATCACAGGTAGGCAGAGAGGCAGGCAGAGAGAGAAAGAGGAGGAGGAAGCAGGCTCCCTGCTGAGCAGAGAGCCCGATGCGGGGCTCGATCCCAGGACCCTGGGATCACGACCTGAGCTGAAGGCAGAGGCTTTACACTGAGCCACCCAGACACCCCTCCATAATGTCTTTTCACTAAATATTTCGAGTGACGCTCGAAATTTTGGGAAGGAGTGCCTGTTTGTGCAGAGCCCTCTTCCTTCCAGGATAAGGTACTTAAATCTGAAAAGTCAGAGAGGCGGGCTCAGGAACTGCCACAAAGGAAAAAATTAGATAAAAATTTATATCATATTTATTTGAGAGAGAGAGAAAGAACGCAAGCGGGGGGGCAGGGCATAGAGGGAGAGGAAGACAATCTCTCGCAGACTCCTCGCTAAGCTCAGAGCCTGCTGTGGGGCTGGATCCCACCACCCTGAGATCATGACCTGAGAGGAAACCAAGAATCAGAGGCTCAACCAACAGAGCCACCCAGGTGCCCCAATAAATAAATGTTTAAAAAAAATAAATAAACTGCTGCAATAGAAGCTTATCTCATTTAAGCTTTTCTGTGAGAAGGGGGAAAGCTGTATAAGGTTGTTAACACATAAGAGAATGATTTCAGAATGAAAGTTTAGGAAAACTGCAGGATCAAATCCATTGGAGCCTTCCATACATAATACCAAGATAACGAGAGAGAAGCTAATCTCAGAGGGCAATTTCTCTTAAAACTCCAATTAGACAAATGTGCATATTTGAATTACCTCACTGCTCCGGTTGTTTTCTACTTTCAGAATCTTTTGGTTTTGCTATCATGGTATGCGTCTCTGCTTCTGTGAGTTCCAACCCTCACCCAACCCCTTGATTTAGCAAGCTTTACCAATTGACTTAATTGTGTTGTTTTCTCCCAAGACACCTCCTCTCTCAAGGTCCAAACAAAATCTTAAATCAGTCCAATCCACTTCCAAAGATTCTTCTGTAACTCTTTTTTTTTTTTTTTTTAAAGATTATCCACCATGACCAGGTGGGATTTTTTTTTTTTTTTTAGATTTTATTTATTTATTTGTCAGAGAGAGCGAGAGAGCGAGCACAGGCAGACAGAGTGGCAGGCAGAGGCAGAGGGAGAAGCAGGCTCCCCGCCGAGCAAGGAGCCCGACGTGGGACTCCATCCCAGGACGCTGGGATCATGACCTGAGCCGAAGGCAGCCGCTTAACCACCTGAGCCACCCAGGCGTCCCTCTTCTGTAACTCTTAATGCAAGCACTCGATGCCCTCTTTTAAAAGAATGTAACCCAAAATTATACTGTGAAGCTACAACAGTCTATACTCCTGTGAGTTACCATGACAACCCTATGATTAGCTTCGGGAAAACTAACGAGTTTCATCCTATTTCCATCACTGTGTTACACAGCCCCACCTTGCCCTTTGGGTCCCATCAGGGGAAAGATCAGGACGAATTCTTCTGCTTCCATTTGCTTCTTTGAAAAGATGAGACTGGAGAAAGACGCTTCCCCTCTCCATGAAATGACTGCAGTCAAGGAAAGAAAACTTGCCAAAATTCTGGCGTCAGGTTTTGCTTTGCAGCCTGATTTTTGTTTGGCTTTTCCATTTTTTGTACCTCGTTTCTCTTCCTTTTTTTTTTTTTTTCAGACATCCTGGGTATGGCTACAAATCTCAAGTTATGTCTTACAATACCGGGTGTCCCACCTTCAAAGCTTTAGAACCAGCCAATGACTCACTTTGGAAGGTCGCTCTTTCACCTTGAGAAGAGTCTGGAATCTGGGTACAGCAGCTCAGTGCTGTTGTTTTGTTTGTAACACAAAACCAGACTTCCAGTCAAACCTAGATATGCTCAGTGAAGATTTGGAGCACAGGGGAGAAGAGGAGGGAAAAGGGCTTTGTTTTGCGTTTGACCTTCTCCCTCCTCATCTCCCCCGTGCTCCAAATCCTCAGTTAGCGTGTCGAGAAATGTCTGGTAACTAAGCTGTCAGTGCACTGGGTCCAGAAGATGGTAAGCCAGAAACTGTTCATCTCCGGGCCAGGGTTCAGCCTTAATTTATTATTATTGTTGTTGTTGTTGTTGTTGTTTTAAGAAAAAAGGAATGAACTGCCAAGGTGGTTCTTTTGGAAGGTGTTTAGAATCGTATACTAAATATACGGGCAGACTTCAAATATTTTATCTTAGAGCTCTACAGAAGGGTTTAAAAGTTAGAGATTCAAACAGTGGGAAATGCAGCTTGGCCCACTGAAGTATTGCAGTTGTGATCAGGGACCTACTGACAAGGGTCCTGAACATTTCTGCCCATTGTTGTCTCGAGGCACTGTGTACAGGAGGCTGAGTCTGTGGTTGACCTGTTACACACTTGCCCTTCAGTCCTTGAACCCTCACAGCCAACAGCGGGCCACCTCAGGACAGCAGGGTGATGCTTCTCCGACCTCAGTGCCCTTCGGAGAACATCTACCACACACAGCTTTATTTATGGAAACTATTTCCGAAACCATGAACATTTCAGTGTTGGCCTTTGAGAACTGAAAAGTACTTCTGTTTGTGGTAATTGAAAAAAAGAGGGACATGGGGGTTGTGAACAGAAACCCGAGTTGAAGAGGACAGCACATTAGGAAAATGGAAGGAAGTTTAAGAGGTAGAAGAAATTCCCGGCCCCCGAGGTGCATTTGGATGGTGCCCTCAGTAAAAAAGCAATTGAGACTTGAGTGGAAAATCTCATGATCTGAGCTTCAGTGTGAAGTTATCAGTAAAAGAATTTAAGACTAGCTCAGGTTTTAGAGAAAACGAAGATATGTCTACTTGGACTACTGGAGTAGGTTACATGAAGATAATTCAGAATTTAAATTTGTATTAATTATTAAAATTATTGTACATTAAAAAGCTTGAGGATTGCGATCCAGAATCAAAGATCCCAAAACAAACTATCACCACCCTTGTCAACAGAAGACAAGTGAAACCCAAGATTCACACTATCTGGAACCAGAGATAATCTCACTGAAGTTCGGTAAACGTGGAGACCTTGAATAGTTTCGAGCATACAGCCAGGTACAATTAAAAAAAAAATTAATCTTACAAACACCCTTTATTACTGACGTGTCACAGATATTAGGTTTATTTAGTGTGCTCATGACATTGCTTTGTTTTAGTGAGTGGCAAAGCAATCATAAAGGCTTCTATGTGGTTACTTCTGACGTCCTTTACCTGAATTCTATTCTCTCTAAGGTTTCAATCTTCCAGGGGCGCCTGGGTGGCTCAGTGGGTTAAGCATCTATCTTCAGCTCAGGTCATGATCCCGATCCCAGGGTCCTGGGATGGAGCCCAGCACAGGGATCCTCGCTCAGCAGGGAGTCTGCTTTTCCCTCTCACTCCGCTGCTCCCCCTGCTTGTGCTCTCACTTTGTCAAGTAAATAAATAAAATCTTAAAAAACAAACAAACAAACAAACAAACAAAACCCCACGATTTCTCCTTAAGGTTTGAAACTGCTAAATCACATACTTTCCAAGAGAGACGTTCCCAGAACTCTAAACTTGGCTTGGGCCTCCTACATTGGTGAGCTGAGTGTGTTTCAAGCGGGAAGAGGGTTTGTGCCAAGAGAGTTAATTCACACACCAGGCCTTCCAACAGCCTGGAGTCTGAGCTCCCGTCCCAGGGAGTGGACACCCCCAGTATGCTTCCAAGCTGGCACTGACCTGAAATGCCTACTGATCTGTCTGGGCCTGTGAGTAATTTTCTTTTATCTTTAAAATTGTACCCTTGGCACAGGTAATCTAAAGGTACAACATATTAAAAAAAAATCAAGAGCACAAAGCACTTCCCACAGAGAACATGTAACATAAAGCAGGATTTTTGCTTTTTGTTATGCTTTTTGTTTGTTGATTTGCAAAAATGATTTGCAAATCATTACACATCGCCTAAACTCAGCATTAGGTCCCCAGGAAACACATCCACTGTTTCATCACCTCGTCTTGGTCTTTGTATTATATAACTTACATAGGAGGATATACCTTCCCCTTCCACTTGCCCAGTGTGGTCAGCATTATAAAAAGTGCACATGCTTTTCCAATGTCTTAGGTGCCTATTTACATTATATGGAAATTTATCTGCATTTATCTTCATCGTTTATTGTCCTTCCCAACATTCCTTTACTGTTCCATTTCATCGTTTCCTGAAAGTGTTTTGCAATTCGAATCAGTCCTTCTAATTGACGGGTTTAGCACAGGAACTTTTTTTGTCTGGTCTGTACCCTGATTTTTCTGAATACATGCCCTCGTCATATCATTCAAGTATTTTGTAATTAATGACCAATCCAAAGAGATAAGGTCGTGCTAGCAACGTATCTTTTCCATTACAACGTTATGTATCTAACGATTTAGCAATTTACTGGTCCAATTTTCTCATCAGCCTGAAAATCTTCGCTGATCAAATTGCTTATTTTCTGACTAAATTACACACAAGCCTCAGACTATTTATCTGGCTGTTAACTAAAGGTTTAAAGTGTGTTTACTCTGCAAATTATGCAGACGTTATGAACAATGGGCATACCCATGCACCGCTATCTGCGGCTACAAAATTATTTCACGGTAGGAATTTAAAAGATGTTTGTTGTTGAAAGTTTCCTTTTTTCTAATCGAAAAAGTTTATCAGGTGAAGGGATTAAGAACATACCACCCCAAAATATACCTCTTTGGCATATTGATTATTTTGAACCGAAGGCACTTGAGAAACAGAAGATGCAGGGAGAGCTGCTGGGCCTCCCTCTTTCCATCTAAAAGCAGGTATTAAATGTCCAAGGAGAAAAGCACCCTCCCTCTACAGAACAGTCTTAACATTAGAGGCTACGAGTCATTGTGTAATGGACCTGTGTACACACTTACTAAAATAACCCTTATCTTCCATTAGTCTCCCCTCTCACAGAATTCCTAATCACTGTCCCACAATTCACTGCCCCAGCCCACACCTCTTTGTGCCGGGGCATATCCTCACAATCTATGGTTTGTATAAAAAGTTTTATAAGCTTTCAGGCCTGATGGCTTCTTTAGGTCTTGACTCTCAAGCATTTGTAATTAAAAAAAAAACCTTAAAAATTTGTATGTTACTCTCCCACTCATATGTTTTATGTCGGTTTGACTCTTCAGCCATCTGAGAGGGTAAAAGAAACATTCCTTCCTCCCTAACACAGCAAAGCACACACACACACACACACACACACATTTTCATGTTTTTGCATATTATTTTATATAATGTTGCCTGATAATTGTGTCATATGTCCAACATTCTACATCCCTGGAATCTAGATGCTCAGAATTGAGTCTTGAATCTTGAGAGGATCACATCAAACATGTAACCTCTGTCTTACTGGTTCCTTACAATTATCATCATGTGGACCACACTATTGATTCATAGGATCTTCGGTGAAGAGTTAACCTTGCTTAGAGATAGGGCAAAGAACCCGTCACCTGACTTTTGTTTGTTCTTAGAAGGACTTCCTTTGAAAAGCACGTATTTAACAATTTAAAGCTTCAAATGAATGATTCTCTGTGTATACAACAAACATCAATAATTTAATTTTCTACATGCCAAACACTTAAACATTCTTCACTATAGTTAGTAGTTCCTAGATCTGTTACTCTGGTAAGAAGAACATGAGAAGGGTCTGGAGAGGGGAAAGGGACAAGGTACATTAATCTCAAGATTAAAGGCAGCAAAATTCCTCCTTGGAGGGTCAGTTTCTAGTATGTAGAAATGCAAGTTTACGTCTTCAAGAGAACATTCCACTAATACCTCATGACGTCAGTTCCAATGTTTCAAGAATAAGGAAATACACACTACCTTATTAAATATAAACCCCAGAAGCACTCTGCCGTTCTTGATTCTTGGTCCATTGACATTTCCCATGGCATCAGTTCCAATGTTTAAATAATAAGGAAATACACACTATCTTACCAAATATCCTTTCATGGCCACGGTCGTCATTTATCTTAAGCCTAGTGTGGGTAGAATATAAGAAGACTTACCCCAGCAACAGCTTTCAAGGTCTCTGGGTCAAAACAAAAAGTGACGCAGTTTTGCTCTCCCTTCAATGAACGTTCTTCTACGTCGGTCAGGGGAGACCAGGGGAGAGCTCAAAACTGTCTCCTCCCGCCTCAGTCCAGAGTATTCCTGCCCGGCCCTTGGCAAGGAGTTTGCTGTTCTGATTAGCATCACAACGGCTTCCCATCTAATCCTAATCCCCTGCATATTTCTAGCTTTTGTGATTTTTATAGACTGCTAATTCTCTTTGTTTTTCTTATATAGATATTGTGTTCCGGAACTCCCAAACTTCACTTTATAATTCTACCTTATAATTGTAGTGTTGACTGTAAAGCGAACAAATCTCAGAGAAAACAGTGCTGGCATGATGGGTTCTCTCCCTCCAGTGGTGGCGCTCCCAAATCCAGGGCTGGCCTTTTCCTTCCTGGAGTCTATATACTTCCTTACAACTACGGAGATGGGAAGGTGTCAGGCATGGGAGAGTGTAATTGACTTTATTTCTGTGTAGATAGTGCGTTCTCAAGGAGAACATGAATGGGGGGTGGGACTCCTAATTTCCGCCCAGCTCAGTATCTCGGGTTGTGAGATGGTGCGGGTTATCAGCCTCGCGCTCAGGGAGAAGTTTGCTGGAGATTCTTTCTCCCTTTCCCTCTGCCACTCCTGTTCCTACTCCCTCTCTCTAAAATAAATAAATCTTTTTAAAAAATTTTAAATATTAAAATAAGGAGAGGGTGTGTGGGGGGTGGCCCAGTTATTAAGCGTCTGCCTTTGGTTCAGGTCATGATCCCAGAATCCTGGGATCGAGTCCCACATCAGGCTCCTTACTCAGTGGGGAGCCTTCTTCTCCCTCTTCTCCTCACCTGTGCTCTCTCGCTGTTTCTGTCTCTCTCTTTCAAATAAATAACATTTTAAAATCTTTTAAAAAATAAAGGAGAAAACTATAGTTTACTGGAGCAAATTGGCCTAACTTACTGGAGATACTAATGAGTAGTACTACTATACGATAAATACAGACTAACTGATTCCATAGTCCTGCTCTTGAAGCACTCACCATCTAAAACTGGACCTGCTGGGCAATTGACTTTTAGAGACAAGAGTGATGGTAGATGTTGAGTATCTCCTTCAACTTGAAGGATTATCATGACCACATACTTTATTTATAAAGGCTTTTTAAAAATTATTTATCAGTTATCTAATCCTCTGACCAAACTGCTATTGATAGTGAACCAAGAGTATCAGATAATTTATCAATTCTTTACTTGTAGAAAATATATAGAAAAACATAAATCAAGAATTAAGGAGAGGATGTACCGGTGATCATTTTTACAGCAAAATTATTTTACAAAGTGTTTATTGTTTTATGGAGGAAGGAGAAAACATTCCTTTTTGACAGTTACCCATTTTTTTTTTTATTTTTTTTATTTTTTTAAGATTTTATTTATTTATTTGAGAGAGAGGCAGTGAGAGAGAACATGAGCGAGGAGAAGGTCAGAGGGAGAAGCAGACTCCCCATGGAGCTGGGAGCCCGATGCGGGACTCGATCCCGGGATTCCAGGATCATGACCTGAGCCGAAAGCAGTCGTCCAACCAACTGAGCCACCCAGGCGTCCCGACAGTTACCCATTTTTATGTCAGTTTTATAAATTTATAGACGTATCAGTCAAGAAAACCTAATCACGTTAGTTATTGTGCTAGAAAATCTGCATTTAAAACTTCTTTTTGTCCTAGGATGCATTCTAAAAATTGACTTTTCTAATTATCTTTGGTCTTCTCAGATAACCCATTAGTATTTTTCATGCGTTTCCTCATCAAATTGCACAGATTTCCAAGTGGGATTAGCAGTTTTAACAATTTTGCTATTAGCTCTACCAATAGCAACCTTGAAGGATGTTTTGCTTATCTTCTACTTTAGCGAATGTTTTATTTCGTATGAGTAACAATCTGGAATTTGCATCTGAAACATATAAATTTCTTATGTTTAAAAAAGCCATACATAAATTGTTATTGATAATAATATATGCTTGAAGGAACTTATTTTTACTGTATTTATCCCAATTACTGAAATATTTCTAAAAAAGCAGTACTTACATCTTCCTAAAACATTTATATCTATGCATATATAATTTAAAGTGTGTGTGTGTGTGTGTGTGTGTCTATAAACATAGTATATGCATTTATATTTAAGGAAGATTTTACAGAATTTGAGAAAGCAAGCCCACACATTGCTATTTTATGAATATAGAACTATCTAGCTTCTTTCAAGATTTGAAGGATAGATTCCAAGGTAAGGTTTGTCTTTTTTGTTGAGAAAATATATTCTCATTTCTAATAAACTATCATTCTCACAACAATACAGAAAATGGAATTGTTGTTGAAAATTTTTCCCACTTTAAATAGCGCCCTCTTTCAATATATTGTACTACTTAAAAGAGAAAAAAACTTTTGAGTACATTACCTCCTGAAGTGTTTTTGTCACTTATTTTGAGATCATACTTACATCTTTTTAAAAACTAACAGGAGTTACTTTTTATACTAAGCAATTTGCTTTAAAACAATTTTCTTTTCTGGTTTT
This sequence comes from Mellivora capensis, assembly GCA_004024625.1. Lineage (NCBI taxonomy): Eukaryota > Metazoa > Chordata > Mammalia > Carnivora > Mustelidae > Mellivora > Mellivora capensis. The sequence goes on along the minus strand of PISX010026236.1, from coordinate 6,570 downwards.
GGGAAGCAACAGACACTGAGATTATTGAATCTTCCCAAGTAGTTTTTTTCTTACTTTTGAGGGAAGAGAGGGAAGCCTTGGGAGACAAGTTGACCAAAGTAAAGCCATTTGGGTTTTAGGCTAACCCCTACTCTAAGTCATAAAAAGAGTCACAAAATCTGAATCATGGAAGACCACAAGACCCCAGTCCCAAGGAATGGAGCCAACCAACTGAGCCAGCAGTCAGAGCCAGGCCGGCGCCCCTATGGTCAGCTAATTTAAAAAACAAAAACAAAACAAAAAACCTAATAAAACCCTTTGTTAGAGGGAAAGGGAAAATCCCTCTTCTTCACCTGGGAGCAGAGACTGCTACTTTGTCTATGAAGTAGCTCCTTTCTTACTTTAATCCTTGCAAAATCTTGCCCCCTTTCTCTGAATGACTTGCTCTTGAATTCTTTCTTGCCCAGAGCCAAGAACCCTCTTGGTGAGAGGCCCTAGGCCCTCCCTCTTGGAGCCTTGGACAGTCTGGCATCACTTTGTAGTGATGGCCTTCTCGCTCTAATTTTTCTTTCTTTCCTTCCTTCCTCTCTGCCTCCTACATTTTCACTTTCCCTTCTTTCTTCCCTCCCTTCCTTCCTTCCTCACTTTTTCTCTCTCTTTTTCAAAAGAAGGTGTCTTAAAAGGAGGCAGTCACAAAGTCCTGACTCTGTTAAGGGCTGTTAATAACTTCTGGTAAAACGCTGGGACTATTTAAAGGCACCTTGTAGCTTTTTACTTGTATTTGAGATGAAGAATAGTGCAACTTGACTTCAATACCAGGCTCATGGCTAGGTAACTAAATTTTTGAAAATCCCAACCTTTGTCAGGAAACCATAGATCAATGTAAAGGACCTCAGAGAAATTGAGCTTTGATAATCTTCACTCTGAACACACATGGTGGGAGGTAATAAAAATGTTCTTCACCATGTCAAAGAACAGGAGAAGTCCATCATCCTACTTTTTGAGAGTCTAGCATGGTTAGAGGTCAAAACAGGAAGTGCCATTGTTTAGAGGCAGAAACATGAAAGTTCTGTTCTTAAAAACACCTTCAGCCTTCTTCCCCGTGAGGACATTGTGAATGCAGGAACTCTGGGTGGGACCATATGGCTTCCTGTATTCTCCTTAATCAAAGTGTTAAAGTTTGTTTTTGTTTTAAAATGCAGTTAAAGGAAAGATATTTTGCCCTGTCAGAGGAGAACAACATTCAGTTCCTTTTAGATTTTTATGAGCATCTGTGATCATTTGTCATACGTGCCTAAAAAATGACCAGTACTGATGAAATGCCATTTTATTTTTAGAGAAAAGTTTCAACACACTTTCCCAAAATAATTAAAAAAAAAAAAATCTCTGCTTCTCTCTGGGGACATTTTGTCCATGCCTAAATGTAGGTGTATACACTTTTATGTTAAAAACCATCTTTTTACCTAAATATACTGATGGCCAAAGACTTACGTGCTATGGTCTCTGGAACTGATGATATAGAATTCCACTTTCTAGGTTTCTTGTGCACAGATACTAATAAGTCACTCTTTTTTTTTTAAAAGATTTTATTTATTATTTACTTGACAGAGAGATCACCAGTAGGCAGAGAGGCTGGCAGAGAGAGAGAGGGGGAAGCAGGCTCCCTGCTGAGCAGAGAGCCCGATGCGGGACTCGATCCCAGGACCCTGAGATCATGACCCGAGCTGAAGGCAGAGGCTCCAACCCACTGAGCCACCCAGGCGCCCCCTAATAAGTCATTCTTAAGACACTTGTTGGCTTGAGGTAGTATTTTAAAGAAAGAGAAAAATGTTATAAACCTAAAAAATGAGGGAGAAGTCAGAAAACAAATAATATGGTAAACAGATATCTAGGTCTCTAACCTTTCATTTCCAACCTTTCAAGTTTTCTCCAGCCCATGTTTGATGACAAATTAATATTCTAGAACAAAACTAGTCACTCAAAATAAGGATAGGCATCATTTTCTATAGGTAGAATGAATCCAATAACCTTTTTTCTCTTTTCCTAATGAAATAAGACTATTTCAAACAAGGATATACTGCTACATTGAGGGAATATTTTCAGCCCAAATTCTTTTTTTTTTTTTTAAGATTTTATTTATTTAATTGACAGAGATCACAAGTGGGCAGAGAGGCAGGCAGAGAGAGGGGGAAGCAGGCTCCCTGCTGAGCAGAGCGCCCGATTCCGGGCTCGATTCCAGGACCCTGGGACCATGACCTGAGCGGAAGGCAGAGGCTTTAACCCACTGAGCCACCCAGGCGCCCCCAAGCTCAAATTCTTAATTAGAAGTTTATCTTTATTGTTTAATTGTCATCATACCAAAAATGCAACTTACTACAGTAACAGAATAAAAGACAAAATCCTCAGATACCAGACCGGGAAATTAAAGTAAAACACCTCTCTACACACCCAGATCCAGTTAAAGACTTGACAGAGGACACCATTTTGTGTGTTCTTCAACGTGGTCTTAAATATATTTGAGTTTGGAGCTCCTTACGTATTGATTTCTGCATACAATCTGTGGAAAAAAGAAGTTTTCTGACTTCCCTATTAAAAAATATGAAATGACAGGGCACCTGGGTGGCTCAGTTGGTTAAGCCACTAGCTTCAGCTCAGGTCAGCATCCCGGAGTCCGGGGATTGAGTCCCGCATCGGGGTCCCAGCCCGAGGGGAGTCTCTTCTCCCTCTGATCTTCTCCCCTCTCACGCTCTCTCTCACTCTCTCTCAAATAAATGAATAAAGTCCTTAAAAAAAAATAAAGAATATGAAATGACTGGCCATAATGAAAAGTAAGAAGCATTTTGCAAAATTATTGAGTAAGTCTAAGGATAGGTGGGTTTGTACTGAATCTCCTATCCACTCATCCGGTAGGTCTGTATGTATGTATGTATGCATGTATGTATTTTTTAATTTATTTTTCCTACCAGCAGAGTGTAAAAGGAAAGTTATGGAACCAGAATGAAACTTTCTAGAGGTCTCTTTACTCCACACGTGTTATTGTAACAGAATGTGCTTGAGAATCCTTTTCTCATCTGCAGAAACCAAGGGAGACAGCAAGAATTAGCAGAGTAGAAAATGGGAAAGTTATCATTCCAGGGTCTTAATGTTTCAGAGTGAAATATGACCACAGGGCTATTAAGTTTAGCTTCCTACCTTTTCAGTCTCCAGGATCATGGTATTTCTGTTTTGTTTTACAAGGTGAGTTGGAAATTTAATGGGGTTTATTTATGCAGTTGGAATTTTGAAATAGAGGGTAAATTAAAAGGAAGTTAAGACTTGATTACAGGATCAAAGTTCTATTTGAAAACTATGGGGTTCTTACAGGAAGAAACCGGAAAGTCTTAAAAAACTGTTCACTTAAAAACTATTTTACAGTTTACAAAACACTTTTATATAAAATTATTTCATTTACACATACAATGAGGGAGCTCCAGGGTCTACTAGCAGAGCTGTGACAGTAACTGTGCACCTCCTTGTCTCATCTAAGACTCTTTGCATTTTCTCTTTTTCTTTCTCTCTCCCACTCTCCTTCTCTCCTTCCACTCCTTACCCCCAGTGCCTGATTCTGAAACTTATTATATGGATGCTTAACAACACAAAGAACTAAAAACTTTTTGAGGGCAAATTTAGTGTCCTATTTATTTTTGCATCTCTAGTATCTAATCCAACATAGGTATTCGGCTAATATTTGTTGAATGAATGAATACAATAAAGTAATTGAAAACGGAACTGTCTTTCCAGATAGTAAATAAGTAAGTGAGAATAGAAAATTATTATTATGGATTTTAGATTTTTTTTTTAAGATTTTATTTATTTATTTGACAGACAGAGATCACAAGTAGGCAGAGAGGCAGGCAGAGAGAGAAGAGGAAGCAGGCTCCCCGCTGAGCAGAGAGCCTGATGTGGGGCTCGATCCCAGGACCCTGAGATCATGACCTGAGCCGAAGGCAGAGGCTTTAACCCACTGAGCCACCCAGGCACCCCGGATTTTAGGTAGTTATTTAGAATATCAAGTACTAGATTAGATGCTATCTATCATCTGATCTGTCATCTATCTTGTTAGTCTCACTCCAAATAATCATTTTATCATCTGTTATTATTTACAAATTTTCAGGTCATTAAGTCATAATTAAAATTGATTAAGATTTGTCTTGTTTTACTGACAGCATAGAAGTTAGATGCCATTCTTCAGTAACATAAGGTTGTTTGGGATACAACAAATAAAAGTGGTCATTGACAATTATTTCTCAATAAAACTGGGGGAAAAGTGGTCATCATTACCTGTCACATCTGGGAAAGTATAAGACTGTAATCATTAACTCTTATTCTATTTATGGCAGTTTTCCTTGCTTATTCTTGTTATATTTCCTTTATAAATTTCACAGGATCGTTTTTATATTATTTCATCAGCCTGGCTTATCCATGAGTAGATTTCAACTGGCAACTGGCCACGCTTAGATGAAACAAGATTTCGTATATTTTGTTCTGCCTGCGTGTCTAGGTAAAGATCCTGGGTGTGTTGAGCTTTATTTTATTTCTGCAAAGTCTCTCTAAGTAAACATTTGTGTGTGTGACTTGGAAGAAAATTGAGAGGGAGAACTAATTTATTATTGATTTCAGACTCAGAATCATTGAGGTCCCATCCTAGCAAGACACACTGAGAAGAATCTCAGAGAATATACACATTTTACGAAACCAAACCCATAAAGCAAATAAAAATGAAACAGCCAGTATCCAAGTTAGAGTCTCTAGATCTATACCAAAGACGAAAATACAGAACAAATGGCCCACACTGTAATTTTGCCAACTTAGTTAACTCCTGTTAAGAAGCACCACGCGATGCCATCTAGTGACAGGTGACCAACATACGATTAGTCACATAGAAATGATGGGGTGAGGGGGTGAATGTCCCAGGCTTTGTATGTAAAGAGAAAATCCCTCTGAGAGAATTACATTGGATAGATGGTTTTATTTCTCTGGGTACGTGGAGTGCACGAAAATTTATCAGGGACCGGCAGCGTGGGGGTTTTTATTTTGAAAGCCTGCATTGCCACCTACCTCCAAGTCTGTACCTCCACCTCCTGCTGCCGTGGCCCTCCACCGTCCAGTCCGCAGCCCAGCTCAGAACTGGTGAGTGTCCTCAAGTCGCAGCCCCCCGTAGAGTGACAGGTGGTGGAGGTGGAGCATTTTAGAAACCAGTCTCAACCCACCCACCCCCCCAAAAAAAAAACTTCAGAAAAAGGAACCAAGATGATTCCTAAAACAATCTGTACCCAATTAAAAATAACAACAATAATAAATAAACTGCTGGAAGTTCAAAGAGTAAAACTAAAATAAGGATCAGAGGAAATCATCTTTGTTTTTCTCAGTCAACGACTGTGCAGACCTGATGCTGTCTTATTCCTTGTACCAAAGCCTCATGGAAAATGCCAGAGACCTCACCCTAAATGGCGGTAGCATTATGCCCTAAGGGAAATAATTCTCTCCAACATTTCTCATCTTTTGTAAACAGATGGCATAGGGTGTTTTTTTTTGTTTTTTTTTTTTAAACGAAAGACCAACAATCTGTCAACTGTGGAATTCTCGTAGTCCAATAGTTTCTTCTTGGTTAATTTTTCACAACTAGATTAACCAGTGCTGCTGCCATAGATACATTTAAGAAGCCGAGAGGCTTCCCCGTGTTCACGTAGATCCGATTAAAGCTCAATAGCACTATCTCAGTTGCCTCAGAAAAATATCAGGTTAAAAACCCTTGTGAAATGAAAAGAAAAGCTTATCAAAATCTCCAGCTTCAAGTGCATCTAGTTGTTTTCTTTTTATTGTTGCCTACATGCTGTGATTGGAGCACAATGTGTGGAAATTGCATAACCATTATTTCCACAAATCAAAGCTATTGAGAAATGGGAAGGCCCGCGTGGGAGCTGCTACATGAAATGATTTAAAAAAAATTCTGCCTTTATGTCTAAATCTTCCCTTCTTTCTTTTAACTGTTGCTTAGTTTTAACCATCACTGGGCTTTCGTTTGTTTTTTAACCAAAGTCGGAATTAGCTACGGGCCAAATAACATTTTTTGAAAAGTGCCGTCTCTGTTTCTTGTATTTTTCTTTTGTTCAACTTCATTTTATTATTTTTGATACCTGGACTAGTCCAGGCAAAAGGTTCTGAATTCGAGTATTGGAACCACCAAGATAAACTTTGGTGCAATTTCCATGCCTGGGATGGGGGGAGGGGAGTTTCCGTGCCCTCAGCCCAATCCACTCCACGTTGGGAGTGGAGGCGTTAAAAGAGCCCTTTTTTGATGCCAGTACCATGCTGTCTTGGTGATCACAGCTTTGTAGTAAAGCTTGAAATCGGGTAATGAGATGCCGCCAGTTTTATTTTTGTTTTTCAACATTTCCTTAGCGATTCGGGGTCTCTTCTGATTCCATACAAATTTTAGGATTATTTGCTCCAGCTCTTTGAAAAATACCAGTGGAATTTTGATGGGAATGGCATTAAAAGTATAGATTGCTCTAGGTAGTATAGACATTTTAACAATGTTTATTCTTCCGA
>PISX010026235.1:0-24838 GCA_004024625.1 Mellivora capensis | reverse complement strand
AAAAAAAAAGGAAAAAGAGGGGAACAAATTCTGGGGGTTGGCAGCCAACAGCGTTGACAAAATATATAAAAAGCATTAAAAATAAGACGGGGGTCAGGAAAGGCTGCCTTCGATCTCATTCTACCGTCACTGACTGGACGCTTCCTAATAGATCTTCTGGCTGCCCCCTCCCCTCCCCCATTCCATGAACCCATTCTTCACTTTGCCCCATTGGATATGCCTAAAATGCACACCTACTCATATCTTCTTTTTTCTTAAAATGTTCCTATAGCTCCTTATTTAGTATGGAATAAAAAAGACAAACTTTTTAGCACAACATGATAATTGAGTACTTGGTAAATGCAAGGCACTGTAGCCCTAGGATGGAAATGCTATTAGAGCCCCACTGATGAGGCAATCAGGCCCTGAGATATTAGAGAACTTGTCCCTGCATTATTAGTTTCCCATCACTGCTGTACCACATCACTGCAAACTTCGTGGTTGACAACAACACAAACATCTCTTACAGTTCTGGAGGTCAAGTCCGAAATCAGATTTCAAAATCAAGAAATCTGCAGAGCTACCTTCCTTCTGGAGACTCTAGGGACAAGCCCATTGTCTCCCACCTTTTCCCACCTACTTGAGGCTCCTGTATTCCTTGCCACCTGTCCATATCACTCAACCCATGCTTTCCTCCTCCTTTTTTATTTCCTGTCTTCTCTCCTAAGGACCGTTGTGATGACGTTGGGCTCACTTGGATAACCCGGGATAATCTCCTCCATTTCAAGATCCTTAGCTTAATCACACCTGGAAAGGCCTTTGTGCCGTGTAAGATAATATAATCAAGGGATATGGATATTAGGACAGGACCATGTCAAGGGAGCCATGACTCTGCTACCCCTCCCAAGGTCATATGACCAAGAAGTAGTAGAATCAAGGTTTCGACTCCGGCTCTGAAGTTTGCAGAAGGAGTCATACCACCCTTCCCAATCTAGTTGTTTTGTCTTCCACCTGGAAACCCTCCCAGGGCTAATTTGCCACTTAACCTTAGGACCTACCTCCCAGGGACCTCTTGTCAAGTCTTCTAGGACAGCTTTCTTCCCCTACACTTCTATCCCTGTACACATCCTTCAGCTAGACTGGACGTCCCTGCTCTGTGAGCCCACGCACCAAAGCTCACTACTTAAACTATCATTTATAATTCTATTAAAGTTGTAGGCTTCCCACAGAGCATGGGGAACTCAGGAAGGCTGGGTGATTGGTTGATTAGCGGATTGGTTGGTTGGTTGAATAAAGGAATCAGCTGGGGGTAAGGTATTTGCAAGGAGAGAACTAATTGCAAGAGCTAATGGATACAAGGAGTTGGGGCTTTGGGCAGTAGTTCTGTGAAGACTGTTTTGGGGTGGGAAGACATTTGGGGGTGTGTAACATCTTATCCTTTCAAGACCCAGTAGGGATCCGTGTGGAGCTCTGAGAAAGAGGAAGGTGAGTCTAGGTAGGGAAGGAAGTGAGTTTCAGGGCAGGAGCTGGGCTGTAGAGGGGCGTGAGCTTGAGGTCATGCTGTGTCTCTTGGGGACGGGGCTGTGATGGGTGAGGCACAGAAGGGAAGATTGTGCAATCCAGAGTGACAAACCTTGAACCACTCCCTAAGCTGTGACCATCCCGTTCCTCAGAGCTTAGAGGTTGAAACCTGTGATTAATATTCCCCTCCCTCTCTCCCCCCAAAGTGGCCCAGCTAGTAAGTCCTAAACTCATACTCTCTGGGTTCAGGTCTGTGTGCTTAACCACTGCACCACCTTTCAAATACCAATTGTGTGTGTGTGTGTGTTTTTTAAAGATGTATTTATTTGTCAGAGAGAGACAGCACAAGTAGGGGGAGTGGCAGGCAGAAGAAGAAGCAGGCTCCCCAGTAAGCAAGGAACCCAATGCAGGACTTGATCCCATGACCCTGGGGTTATGACCTGAGCTGAAGGCAGATGTTTAACCAACTGAGCCATCCAGGCATCCCCAATTGTGTTTTATTTTTTAAAGAAAGTAGTATCTAGGGACTTTGGAGCCTGGGGCTAGTGGGCAGACAGGTCCCAGGTAGAAATAAAGTCTAGGAGAAAAGAGGGAGGAAGTTGGGGTGAGAATTTCAAAACCAGGTCTCCCAAGGCCAAGCACGGCACCATGCCCACACCCCCGTGTCAGGCCAACTCTTTGTCTTTCCTAAATGACTTTCCTTTTCAAAATTTGCAATGGTTATTCATTGGGCATTATCATTTTTACCAGAGAGGAAGGAAACTTTGATGTAAAGGAGTTTTATGCTATAATTCTAGCTAATTAGGTCTTATCAACAAAAGCAGAATGACTTCTCATCCAAGAGGACGTATATATTTCTACTACATAATTTTACCAATGAGTTCAATCCATTAGGGGTTCCTACACGGGCCTGCCTAATAGTCTGAACTATGTTTCTATCCAATAAATAACTACAAAATGCTCCAGTACTAGGAAAGCTAAAGATTTTACCTGAGTCAACACAAACCAGGGCTCCCCGAAGCAAATGTGCGTCTACTTTGTTGAATGATAGAGGAACTACGACTTTAGCTCTGATTGCCCCAAAAGAGGTGTTGATAGGTATCCACAGGGCTGGGTGAGCACATCACACTTCAGCCCTGCTCACCCGACCCTGGGCACGTGGCTAAGATCCGCCAAGACCCCCAGCATGGCAGGGTACTGGCAATTTTTCAAGAGGACTGAGACCATCCCGTTGGATGGGGTGGCCAGGATGTCGGTCATCTTTCAGCCCCTTTGTGGGGACTGAATCAGACTGTAAGGACTCCGTGAGTGAGCGGGGTTGAGCAGGCAGACACACGGTCAGGTGGGGGGCGGGGGGACTGCTTCTGAGAAGCTTGGGTATGAAAAGAGAGGAGAGAGCACTCTGGCTAGAAAGGCAGCATCTGTCCATGCTCCTGACCTTTGGGGAAAGGCAGTGAGGAGGGAAGATGGGAACATCCAGGGGCAAGAGACATTAAACACCGTGCCTGGTGATCCCCCAGCCTGTGATTTGAAAGACTCTAGGGAGGCCCCAGGTCTCCCTAAGCCACGGTCCCCGACCGAGGTACCCTAATGTCCCTACTTTTCCTTTCCCTGTGGCAGGAGAACACTACAAATATTCTTCTTTTTGTAAAATTTATTTACTTGAGAGAGAGCACAGGAGAGCAGAAGCAGGGGAGGGGCAGAAGGGGGAGAATCTCAAGCAGGCTCCCTGCTGAGTGCAGAGTCTGATGTGGGGCTCAACCTCCAGACCCTGAGATCATGACCTGAGCAGAAATCGAGAGTTGAATGTTTCACTGACTGAGCCACCCAAGTGCCCCTGAAGGGAATTGTTTCTAAACCAAGACTATCAAAGAGTACTTTCTGATCCTAACAAATGACCACACAGACGTCCCTTCTGGCTCCTCATTTGGCATTTTGACACAACCACCCATCTATCGGGGGGATAATTTATTCTCTCCAGAAGCTGGCTGTAAACACTCACAACCATTTTTTCAATGATTGCTGTTGTTTGGTGAACACGCCTTGCCTGTTACCCAAAACCTACCACAGTGGGGTGTTCTCCACTGGTCCAGAAGGGAATAAAATCGGGGGCATTTGGGGGAGGTCAAGGGACACTAATGAAGGCTACCCTGGTGTTTGTCTTCTCAGGCGTAACCGAGAGAGGTCTGAGGAGAAGCCCAGCCCACACAGGCTGGCTGTGAAGTTAGGGATTGGACACTTAATGACTCCCGTCCCTCAGCCAGTGGCAAGAAACACATTTATCAGATGCCAGCTGAATGCCAGGTGCTTTCCTAAACATCTGACACACGTCCCCTCCCAACAACCTAGGAGACGGACACATTGTCTCTATTTAACTGACAAGGAAACCAGCCTTCAAAGAGGTGAAGGCATTTATCAGGTGTCACACGCTAGTAAGTTCCAGAAGGAAGATTATGAGCCACACCCGCCTGCCTTGACACTCCTACGCTTCGGGGCTCTCGCAGACGCGGATTAAACAAGTCCGGTCTAGCTGTTCGTTCTGAGATTCGGCGAGATAGTGACTAAAAGGGCTGTGAAAGCTTCAAAGAGAAAGAGCAAAGCCTCCTTCCTGGTCTTCTCTGGGCACCTGCAGTGAGGACCTACTGTCCAACTTTAGTAGCAGCATCTACGCGCTCAGGGGGCCCTGGGGAGGCCCACGGTTTCAGGCTACTGACCAAGGGTGCTGCACCCACCGGGACCCAAGGCAAGGTTGGTCAGTGAAGGGAGCATCTTGTCTCGGGTTACCACGACATCATTTTCTCATCTCCCCTGAGGAAGAGTCGTAGCAGCGGGTGGTGAGCCGGCCAACTCGCTCCCGAGGGCCGCGGGTGGGCAGTGGAGGGTCTGCTAGCCTAGAGCGCCCTCGGCTGCGTGCTCAGGGATCGGGCTGGGAGGGGGAAGGCGTGCGTAGGTGTTTCAGGCCCAGCTCTCTAGAAAAGCTGTAGAATCAACCCCAGAACTCCCTTGGCCCAGCTCACCACGTGGCTGGCCCATTATTCAGATCCCGTGGCCCAAACGTCTTTCTGTAAAGTAGTCCCTTCCCATCACTCTGTTTTATTATCCTCCTCTCCCTTCCTAAAAATTATCTTTTTTGTTTGTTTATTTGGGGTGTTATCCATATTATCCATTTTTCACACTCACTCCCCACAAACCCTTAAAAAAAAAAAAAAAAAAAAAAAGATTTGCTGTATTTCCCTGCACCTAAAATAGTACCTTGTACCTCACAGGTATTTGATGTATTTGCTGGACGGATAGACGGACAGACGGGTGGATGGATGAGACTATAAATGGTGCTCCCCCTCTATTTGGGCTGCTCCCCTGTACTCAGATCCAGGGACACCGTCTTTCACTGATGATACGGCGGTTCGGGACTTACCAGCTAAACCACGGTAAGCGCAGGGTGGGAGAGAGGGGTTTTGCTTCCTAAAGCTTGCGGGTGGGAGGTACCACAATATGGCAGCTGGAGAATGGCAGAGGTGCAGGTCTAGTGAGATACCCTATGCACTTGCTGGCATGGTAAAGGCTGGGCAGGAAAAGAGACTGGTAGGGAGGTGGAGATCCGTCACGGAAAGGCCATGTATGCCCAGATAAGGAATCTGGATGCATCTCAGAGGAAACGGGGAGCCCTCAAAGGCCAAGGCAATGCATGCATCCTCAGTGTTTCTGGCTTCCAGCTGTGGGTATAAAGCAAGGTCGGCGACTAATGACATGTGTGACGAAGCAGAATTGTTAGCCCTGAGCTCAGCCACTGCTCATCACTGAGGTCACCTCTGTTCCAGACTCCCAGGGACCCGGTGAAGTTCTAGGAAGACAGGGACGCCAATAAACGATTTGGCTGCTGCTGAAAAAGAACCCATTTTTTTTTAAGATTTTTATTTATTCATTTGACAGAGATCACAAGTAGGCAGAGAGGCAGGCAGAGAGAGAGGAGGAAGCAGGCTCCCTGCTGAGCAGGGAGCCCAATGTGGGGCTCGATCCCAGGACACTGAGATCATGACCTGAGCCGAAGGCAGAGACCTTAACCCACTGAGCCACCCAGGTGCCCAAAGAACCCATTTCTTACATATCAAGCCTGTAGCGGTAGGTGCAAATAGATTATGCCTGTGATCTATGCCAATGTCACAGATTTTTGTTTAAGATTTTATTTATTTGACAGAGACACAGCAAGAGAGGGAACGCGAGCAGGGGGAGTGGGAGAAGGAGAAGCAGTCTTCCCACTGAGCAGGAGCCTGATTTGGGGCTCGTTCCCAGGACCTTAGGATCATGACCTGAGCTGAAAGCAGATGCTTAATGACTGAGCCACCCGGGGTCCCGGTCACAGATTTTTAAAAAATGATTAATGGTCATTTTTAGTAACAATCATTAGTACTACATATTCTTTCTACTCCTTTTCAGTGTTGAGGTAATAATGTATCTGACTGTAGTGATTCTTAGCAACAGGAAACATTTCAGCCAGGTGATCAATTCAATGGCTATGCGTTATGCTTTACATTTTCACTGAGATATGCCCAACCTATTTTGGGCTCTTCAAAATTGGAATCTGTCCCTAAAAATGTGAATGTTTTGTAAATTTATTTTTAAGCATTTTTTTTTAAAGATCCTATTTACTTATTTGACAGAGAGAGATCACAAGTAGACAAAGAGGCAGGCAGAGAGAGGGAAGCAGGCTACCCACTGAGCAGAGAGCCCAATGAGGGACTCGATCCTAGGACCCCGAGATCATGACCCATTAACCCACTGAGCCACCCAGGTGCCCCAAGCATTTATTTCTTTTAGAGAGAGAGCTCGAAAGCGAGGGGAGCGGCAGAGGGAGAGAGAGAATCTCAAGCAAGCTCCCCACTGAGCACAGAGCCTGACACAGGGCTCGATCCCACAACCCTGAGATCATGACCTGAGCGGAAACCAAGAGTCAGAGGCTTAACAGACCGAGCCATCCAGGCGACCTGAGTCAAATAAGCATTTAAATTACATTAGTGAAAATTATTGCTACACTATCTGAAATTCTCAATAAAAACCTAACAGTAATCCAATCGGTTTTAAGGGTTAACTTGCTTCAAGTTTTGCTGACTTAAGTCCTTTTGATCTGAAGCAGAACTTTTCCTTGAGATTTGCAGGCCACTGGCCTTGAGGACTGAAGGACCAGACCTTCCCAGGAGATCCGGCATGACTGCATTCAAAACCAGCTGCCTGGGGTGCCTGGGTGGTTCAGTCATTAGGTGTCTGCCTTCGGCTCAGGTCATGATCCCAGGTCCTGGCATCGAGCCCCATATCGGGTCCAGGGAGCCTGCTTCTCCCTCTCCAGCTCTCCTGTGCTTGTGTTCCCTCTCGATGTGTCTCTCTGCCATAAAGAAATAAAATCTTTAAAAAAAAAAACAAAAAAAAAACAACCAGCTGCCAGCGATGCCAGCACATCCATTCATAGTCACATCCACATACGCCTGACTGTGGTAGCCAGTAGCCAGACACCTGCTTCTCCCATGCCTAGCCCCACTCCCTTTTCCTGTGCCTTCCCTTTAACCCTTTCCCCACCAGCGCCCCCTGGACAGGGAAGATGGTCTTTGAGACACCAGTCCACCTTCTCCCTAGGTTGCCAGCTTCCCAAATAAGCCAAACCAATTTTCCTTTCCCACCATCGCCAATCTCTTGAGTATTTATTTTCCAGCGGTGAGCAGCCAAAACGGAGTTCAGAACTGGTTCTCTGTCCAGTAACAAAAAATGCCAGAAAACCTCTTTTTAGGGAGAAAGAGATACTGTACATTTGGAGAAAGGCTGGATCTCCTGTTATAATTACCTGAAAAACTTAAAAATCCTGAAACTCCATCACACGGAGGGCCAATTATATTCCAGGCCAATTGAATTCAAATTTCAGGGAGGGGTGCTGGGCATCCATAGTTTTTAAAGCTCCCAGGGGTCCCCCAGATGGTTTGTGGACCTGGGGTAATGCCAAATATAGGATCACCTGGAGAGATTTCTTTTTTTAAGATTTTATTTATTTGAGAGGAAGTGAGCAAATGAGAGTGAGAGAGAGATCAGGAGCAGGGAGCCAGATGTGGGGCTCGATCCCAGGACCCTGGGATCATGACTTGAGCTGAGGGCAGATGCTTAACCAGCTGAGCCATCCAGGTGCCCCCTGGAGAGATTTTTAAAAATACTGATGCCAGAGATTCTGACCCAACTGGTCTGCAGGGGAGCCGTACACAGGTGAGTCTGTGTATGGTCAGGATTGAGACTCTCTGGCCGAAAGCTGCTTCCTTAATTAAGTCAGTCCAGACCGGGGCACCTGGGTGGCTCTGTCAAAGCATCTGCCTTTGGCTTAGGTCATGACCTCAGGGTCCTGGGGTGGAGCCCCGAGTCGGGCTCCCTTCTCATTGGAAGCCTGTTTCTCTCTTTCCCACTCCCCCTGCTTGTGTTCTCTCTCTCTCTGTCAAATAAATAAATAAAATCTTTTATTAAAAAAAGTTAAATCAGACCAGTGAACCAATCTTGACCAGTCCCCCACACCCCTCAGTTTTCCACTGCTGCATTCTGTAAGTCACCCATGACCGGGTAGGGTGAAACCACTTTTTTCCCTCTGAATTTATACGTGGATTAAAACCAGCACCATCTCAAGCTGTCAGCCGTGTTTACCTTTGTGCATTCTGACCCTTCTTACCTTTGGGGCGCGGCCCTCCGGGAGGCTAACTCACTGGCTCGCTGGTGGCTCTCAGATGTTCAGAGGAAGGCAAATAGGACCACACCAACAAATCAACCCGATTCCTTCATCTGAACTAGGGAAGCTTTTAAAAATGCTGATGCCCCGCAGCCCAGTGATATTCCAGGCCTCTCCATCCTCGGAATTCCGTAGAACTTCCCACTGGGCTCCCCCACCATTCATCTGTGGGACACTTAGCTAAGCGTGCAGTGAGAGAGCGGCCCGAACGAGGCCGGCGTGTAGCCAACTCCCAATGGGAGGTTGTGGGTGAGGATGAATGAAGAGAAAGATACACCGAGAGGGGGTGGGGTGCAGAATTCTAGGACGTTCCCACCCTGTGAAGTAAAAGGAACGATTTATCAACCATCCCCCCAGGTGTTAGAGAAGTTAAGCAGATTTCCTGAGGCCACAAGGTGGATGGCTGGTGTCTGTGAATACAAAACGGTTCACTCTTCTCTGAGTTGTGGGCATCGTGTTGAAACAGGTCCACCGTTGGCTTATTCGAAACCTCTGGGACCACTGTGCCTTGGAATTCAAAATTTTGGGAGCGTTGGGAAGGTATATAATTAATATTTCTGCAGCAAACATGTTAATATTTTCACTAAAGGAGTCAAGACGCCTCAAGTCAGGTTGCAGCACCAAAGTTAGGGTTTTCTGAACTTCTGGGGTTTGGGGAGTTGCAGATAAGAAATCATGGAAATGAGGGGCACCTGGGAGGCTCAGTCGTTTAAGCTGACTTGGGGCTGCTTGGGATCTCAGGATCCTGGATCAAGTCCCACATCAGGCTCCTTGCTCAGCGAGGAGCCTGCTTCTCTCTCTCTCCCCTGCTTGTACTCCATCTCTCGCTCTCTCTCTTTCTCAAATAAGTAAAATCTTTAAAGAAAAAAGTTGTAGAGATGAACATCAAAGGAAAGTAATGGATGTATGTAGTAAACATTTGTTGGTCGGTGTGTATTGCGAGAACTGAGACATTCTGCAAAGCTCTGGACACTCGTAACCCTAACAATAACCTTGCAAGATAAGTACTATTACTACCTCCATTCTCCAAATAGGGAAACTGAGGCACAGGTGGGTTAAGTAACTTGCCTAAAATCACCCGTTCATTCATTTGTTCAGTCTCAGTTGTTTTCTTTTCTTTTTTTTAAGATTTTATTCATTTGTTTGAGAGAGAAAGAAAGAGAGAGTGCACGCGAGCAGGGGCAGGGGCCGAGGACGAGGGAGAAGCAGACTGCCCGCTGAGCAGGGGGTGCAATGCGGGACTGGATCCCAGGACCCCAGGATCATGACCTGAGTTGAAGGCAGACACTTAACCAACTGGAGACACCCAGGCGCCCCTGTTCAGTCTCAGCTTCAATTAAAATCTTACAGCTGAAAATTTTTAGAGAATAATTGTTTTTTTCTTACTGAATGGTGGAGTATTTCCAGAGTGACTGGGAAGCACTGGGCTTTGATCTGAAAGTTTTGGCTCTGCAGCTTTAAATACGCCTTTTCTTTGCTGTTATCTTGTTTTCCAGGCAGCCAATCCACACAAAACAACTGCAGGTTTTCCCCTCTGAGCCCCGTTAAAAGTCTTGGGAAATTCAAGGGAAAACTCATGGTTGACTCGATTCATTCATTTGCTGCTTGTTAAACACCCAAAAAGTACTGGCACTTTCCCAGAATTAGATCCACTTCTGATAAAGCAGAGCAGTGTGTGAACTTCTACTAAAGCAGTATTGTAAAGTCAAAGTCAGATGACTGAAGAAGGCTTTTCCTTAATAATGAGACTCCACGTGTAGATGCAGAGCTTGGCCACAAGCCCTGTGTTCTGCCTCCTGCGTGACTCAGTTTCCCCTGGAATGATAACCTTTGCGTTCCTGAAATAATCTAACGAAATTCACAGGAGTGGTTTCCTGCTACCGTGCCTAATGTATTTTGGTCTTTAAAAAAGATTTTATTTATTTATTTGATAGAGAGACACAGTGAGAGAGGGAACACAAGCAGGGGGAGCAGGAGAGGGGAGAAGCAGGCTTCCCGCTGAGCAGGGAGCCTGATGCGGGCCTCCATCCCAGGACCCTGGGATCATGGCCTGAGCCAAACTGAGTCACCCAGGCACTCCTCTGCCCCCCAAAATTTAGAATATACTTTAAATACTCTCAGTGATTGATTAGAAAAGCACCGATGTTCCGATAATTATTGAAGTAGCAAGTCTTAAACTCCATGATCATTCAAAGTGCTGGAAGAACAATGTGCTTTTGTGTTTAGTGATTAATTAACCTTCAACTTTTGCCCCTTTAGAACGTACCACTATGATGCAAAACATACAAGTACCCCTAGCTGCCATGCATCTGTTTGGTGATTAACTGAATTTTATTATTTCAGAAAGTTAGAAAAAATTTTTTCTAATTTAATTTTCAGGATTTGTTCTTGAGGTTATGAAAATGGCCCAAATTGACTGTTGTTTATCCATAAATGTGTGTGTTTTTTTTAAGTATGATGCCATCCTAAGAGTAATTTTATTATGCTTGGGTAATGAAAATATCGAGATAATGAAATCCAGTGGAAAGAAGGGTTGATCTATAGAAATTCATTCAATGGGCAACTTTGAACAAATTTATTCTTAAATAAAATAAATAGATTAAATGCCCTTATGCTGGGTTGGCTTGCCCTACAAGTCTGCCACTTTCTTCTTCATAAGGCTCCCCCTGGTGTTTCATAAAGTCCAACTTTACCCAATTCTTTTAAGTGCTTTTAATTATCCTAAGGAGCTATCCATTGATACCCCGTCAATTATTACCAAAGCTAGAACATTTGGCCAAATACTGAAAAATACTAGGTACACAGTAATTCCTAACAAGTGTTTGTTGGATGGATTAAGAAGGATATTCCTACCAACTTCCCAACAGAAACCAGACAACCAAGGCAGAAAGATGTAACTTAGCTCCAAACACTCCCCTACTGGCTGTGGGAACTTGGGCAAATCACATTATTTCATTTATTTATTTATTCAGCAAACTTTCCTTATCGTTAATCCATGCCAGGCACCAAGCCCCAGCTCCCACCTCCCTCCTGGGTGTCAGGGACACAAGAGTCACAAGACAGATATGCTTCCTGCCTTCCTGGATCTTATAAATTGAGAGAATCTCAAATTCAATGCGCATCAGAATCACCACTAGGACTTAAAAAACGGGGGCTGGGCCCCACCCCCAGAGTTTCTGATGCAGTACATTTAAGTTTGGGTCTGATATTTGCATTTCTTTTTTTTTTTTTTTAAGATTTTATTTATTTATTTGACAGACAGAGATCACAAGTAGGCAGAGAGGCAGGCAGGGAGGCGGGGGCGGCGGGGGGGTGGGGGAGCAGGCTCTCCGCAGAGCAGAGAGCCCGATGCGGGGCTCGATCCCAGGACCCTGAGATCATGACCTGAGCCCAAGGCAGAGGCTTTAACCCACTGAGCCACACAGGCACCCTGATATTTGCATTTCTAACAAGTTTCCAGATGCGGGGGATGCTGATGCTGGCCTGGTGGTTAAGTGTCAGACTCTTGATTTTGGCTCAGGGTCGTGAGATCGAGCCCCGTATGGGGCTCTGCAATGACCATGGAGTCTGCTTGAGATTTTCTCTCTCCGTCTCCCTCTGCCCTTCCCCCTGCTTATGCGTGCACACACTCTCTCTCTCAAATAAATAAAATAAAAAAGACACACACACACACACACCCCATACAACCAGATCCCCGAAGGACAAAGGACAGGTAACCAAGCAGAAAGTGGAGGTAGGAAGGTGATTAGAAGGAGGGAGCAGGGAAGGAGAGAAGAGGAAGTCCCCGGCTGAGGGACCTATATGTGCCCAAAGTCCTGGAAAACATGAAGCATTCAAGAAAAGAAAGGAATTTGGATATGGTTGGCAAATGTTCTCTTTGAGGGAGAGAGGGCAAGGATGGCAATAGTGGGGCCTGCTGCAAGGATCTTTGCTCTCCTGACCTACACTCTAGGCCAGCAGATCCCAGAGTGTGGTCCTGGGATCACAGGCACCCAGAAGCAACCTGGGTGTGAGCATCCCCAAAAGCATGTTAGATATGCAAATTCTCTACCCCATCCTGGTACACTCCACCCCTGACATGCACCAAATCAGAAACTCCAGAGGGGGGTTGGGGAAGGAAGCCAAGAGGCCTCTAACAGGCTCCCCAGCTGACGGCACTGACCCACTGCTCTTGTCTTCTTCCTAATCTGACCTCTCTACAGAAGCCCGTGTTTTTTGATAGGGTAAATCTGGTTGTGGGGCTCCTTCGCTTGAAATTCTCTAACAGTCCCCAGCACACATACTTAGTCGACATAGGGCTGACCCGATTGGATTTATACTTCTGAAGGTCCCCTCTGGCTACTTTGCAGAGAAGAGATGGGAAAGCGTAAAAGGACACCTGCAAACAGATGAGGAGGCGATTGCAATAATCCGGGTCTATGTGATGGGAGCTGAACAAGACGGCGAGCATAGAGGGTGGGGAGAGCACATCTGTCTGAGAGGCATGGAAGAAAAATCAACAGGATTGGACTTTTTCTTTCTAGGTGGCCTCCTGAATCTCTTTTTTCTTTTCTGTGGTAAAATATACATAACCTAAGATTTACCATTTTAACATTTCTTTTAAAAAAATTTTTATTTGAGAGAGAGAGGGAGAGAGAGAGTGTGGGGACAGAGAAACAAGCAAACTCTGGGCTGACCACAACCCCACACAGGGCTCGATCCCACCACCCTGAGATCATTACCTGAGCCGAAATCGAGAGTCGGACACTTAACCGACTGAGCCACTCAAGAGGCCCCCATTTTAACCATTTTTAAGTGTTTAGTTCTGTGGCATTAAGTACATTTGTATTGTGAAACCATCACCATCATTGTTCTCTAAAACTTTTTCCTCTTCCTTGAGACTATATACCCATTAAACAAGAACTTCTCATTCCCCCGCCCTTAATAATCTCTAAGAATTTGCCTATTGTAGGTGGATCCATATAGTACTTGCCTTTGTGTTTGGCTTCTTTCACTTAGCATGTTTTCAAGGTTCAACACTGTTGCAGCTGTATCAAAATTCCATTCCTTTCATGACTGAATAATATTCCCCTGTATTGTTTCTCCCTTCATCTGCTAAGGGACACTTGGGTTGTTTCCATCTTTTGCTACTGTGAATAATGCTGCAATGAATGCTGGTGTGCAAATACCTGTTTGAGTCCCTGCTTTCAATTCTTTGGGGGTACGTACCCGGAAGCAGAATTGCTGGATCATGTGGTAATTCTGTGGGTAGCTCTTTGAGGACCTGCCAAACTGTTTTCCAGAGCAGCTGCACCATCTGACCTTCCTACTAGCATTGTATGAAGATTTCAATTTCTCCTCATCCATCCCAACATTAGTTGCTTGGGGTTTTCAAAATTTTATTTTTTAAAATATTTATTTATTAAAGAGAAAGCGAGCATGAGCAAATGTGTGAATGTGGAGAGGGACAAAGGAAGAGGAAGAGAGAGAATCTCAAGTAGAGTCCATGACCAGCTCAGACCCTGATTCAGGGTTCAGTCTCACAACCCTGAGATCATGGCCTGAATCAAGAACAAGGGTCAGATGCTCAACTGACTGGGCCACCCTGGTGCCCCTATTTTTTTTTTTTTTTAATGACAGTCATCCTCTTGAGTGTCCATTGGTATCTCACTGTAGTTTTGATTTGAGTTTCCCTAATGGCTAGTGATATCATTTCATGTGCTTATTGGCCATTTGTCGATTTTCTTTGGAGAAGTGTCTGTTCAAGTCCTTTGCCCATTTTTGAGTTGTGTTACGGTGGGAGGGTTAGGTTTTTTGTCCCTTTTTTTTTTTTTTTTTTTTTTTTTTTTTTTTTTTTTTTTTTTTTTTTTTTTTTTTTTTTTTTTTTTTTTTTTTTTTTTTTTTTTTTTTTTTTTTTTTTTTTTTTTTTTTTGCTTCTTGTTTTTTTGTTATTGTATTGTAGGAGATCTTTACATATTCTGGATATTAATCTCTTATCCGGTATAGGATCTGTGAATATTTTCTCCCAGTGTCTAAGTTCTTTTCTCTCTTGATAGTATCCTTGGACACACAAATGGACCTTGATGGAGGGCCTGTGCCTCAGGAGCTATGGAGGCAGCAGGAATTTATCAGGAAAAATACATGCTTGGTCCTGGGGTGAAGGAGAGGTAGTAGATGAGGGAATTGAGAGAATCCCCCCTGAAGACCCCAGCCTGTGCCTCAGGACTGAAATCTTGCTGCAGAGTCCCGTTTTGTATATCAGAAGCAGAGTATTATTTTTCTTTTGGCAATATTTCTCTAGCCAATTCCACTTACCCCCGGGCGAGAAAGATGCCTGAAGTAAAAGGAGGCCCAGATCTTTGTTGGTTTCTGAAAAAGTAAATAAAGACCCAGTGGCTTTCTCCACAGAGTACAGCTAGCCTCTGAGGAGGGCTGCCCAGCTGACAGGCCCTGGAGTTTAAATGTCATTAGCTTCAAGGTAAACTATTCTCTGGGCTTCTGAGCCACCTGGGAACTTTCCTGAGGACAAAATCAATACTATGGGCCCGCATTGCCAGGCAGAGCTACAGAGGAGCAGGGGTTGATTTTGAAGGAAGATGAGAGTAGGATTTCTTGATCAACTGTGGTCTTCTTTCCCACAGGGGTCATCGCCGGCCTTTCTGTTCTGTGAGGAGGGATTATCTCCTGAGGAGTACCCCCACACCCATTCTCATTCATCTGCAGGGAGGAACAGCCACTCATCAGGTTGGTGACTTTCTCTTTGGGAAACTGAGTCATCAGAAAGCACTGGGCTTTTAGGATACAATTTTTAAAAAATATTTTATTTATTTATTTGATAGAGATTACAAGTAGGCAGAGAGGCAGGCAGAGAGAGAGAGAGAGAGGGAAGCAGGCTCCCTGCTGAGCAGAGAGCCCGATGCAGGACTCGATCCCAGGACCCTGGGATCATGACCTGAGCCGAAGGCAGCGGCTTAACCCACTGAGCCACCCAGGTGCCCCTAGGATATAATTTAAGATCAAGCTCTACATATCCAAGTAAGGTTTCATTGCTGAGGAAAAATGTGCAACTGAAGAAAATTCCAATTAACCATGTTAGAAGAAAGACTGGCTTATCTTCTTGTTCTTTTTACATAAAATGATATTATAAAACCATTTTTTTTTGTATGAAGAGGTAAGTAACCAAAGAATAGGCAGCAGCAAAAAAAAAAAAAAAATAGAGTGTTAAGAAATTTATTTTAAAAAATAGTCATGTTACTTTCTAGATTTGTACCTATCACTTTATTTTTTAACATTATATGTTAAATTATATAAATAACATTATTTGTTTATTTGAGAGAAAAAGAGTGTGAGTGAGAGAGCACAAGCAGGCGGGAGGGGCAAAGGAAGAGGGACAAGCAGACCCCTTGCTGAGCAGGGAGCCGGACCTGGAGCTTGATCCCAGGACTCTGGGATCATGACCTGAGCCGAAGGCAGATGCTTAACTGACTGAGCCACCCAGGTGCCCCCTCCCCCATCTGCTTTGTAGAATTATAATTTGTTATTTCTTTACTCGATCTAAATATTTGCTTTCATATCTAATTTTGTATTCATAATTTTGTTCTTTTTCTTAAGAGAGTCCCCCACAGGGCTCCTGGGTGGCTCAGTCAGTTGAGCATCCAACTCTTGGTTTCAGCTCAGGTCATGATCTCAGAATTGTGGGATCAAACCCCCATATCAGGCTCTGCGCTCAGCATGGAGTCCACTTGAGATTCTCTCTCTCCCTCTGCCCCTCCCCCTGCTTGTTCCCTCTCTCTCTCTCAAAAGAAATTTTTAAAAAAGAGGGTCCCCCACACTGTACAAGCATCAGGCCTCACAAAATTCAGATCCATCCCTGTCCCAATTAACTGAGGTACTAAAATGCTAAAAACCCACCCCCTGTGTAATTTCCCATCCCACATTAGGCCAGTTGTGTTGTCCAGTGTAGCCCACCAGGGGTCCTGGAATGAGCTTAACTAACATCATAATGATAATAAAACGCCATCAACATATCCCTCCTGTCATGGTGTTCACGGTGGATTTAAAGCTCAAAGAGGAAAATCCAGAAAGGTTGAAATCTAGAATTTTAAAGTTCAAGTTCAAAGGAATTAATCTAATATTTCTGCCCTTATGAGTGAAAGTCTAAAGTCCAAATTCCTTAGGATAATTTTATTTTATTTTTTAAAAGATTTTATTTATTTATTTGACAGACAGAGATTACAAGTAGGCAAGAGAGGCAGGCAGAGAGAGAGGGGAGGAAGCAGGCTCTCCGCGGAGCAGAGAGCCTGATGTGGGGCTCGATCCCAGGACCCTGGGATCATAACCTGAGCCGAAAGCAGAAGCTTTAACCCACTGAGCCACCCAGGTGCCCCGAAATTCCTTAGGATAATTTTAAAAGAAATTAATAGTCTTCCCCAATTTATTCTAGTCAGTTCCAACCACAGGGGTGCTGGGTGCCTGAGTGGCTGGAGAGGCTCCTCTGGGAGACCCAGCCTGGAATGACTGTGGTCCTCCAGGATATCCAAAATGTCACCCATTATGCCACTTTTCAAAAAGTGGAAAAGTGTTCACCAGAGACAAGGCTGGAGCGGGCGGGGCCCCACAACCATTCACTGGCAAAACAAAAACAAACCAACAAAAAGCCAAACTCTGGCCTTTAGAGCAATTTTCCAGGCCCTCTGTGAATTAGGTTCCAGAAACCAATGCCTTGATCCATAGCTGAATGGAGGGGGAGAGGGCAGAGGAAATCTCTGGGTCAGCCTCCCCAGGAAAAAAGCAATAAATCCCAATTACCTACGACCCATGAGCTATTTACTTATGTTTCTTTGGGAGACTACTCCTAGCCAGTTATGGCCCTCTTCGCCACCGCGGGCATGGGGGTGGGGGTACTCCCCGCTATGTCCACTGCTTTCTTCCAAAGAGGAGCATTAAGTCATCCCCACTTTCTTGAAAATTTACGAATTTGCAACCACCGGATCATGACATCTTCTTCTTTTGGTTTCCTCCCACCCCCGGCATATTGAAGAACTCCAAAACTCAATTTCCCCTTTGAGTCTTAATTATTTAAAGCTAGAAACTGATAAACAAATGCTTTCCACTACACCTGGAACTCGCCTGTGGTTGAAAGTTCTGACTTGCCAATCTGGCTAGGAAAAATAAAACAAAACAAAAAAAACAGAACCAAAAAACCCACAATGAAAGGCAGCAAATGCTTGTTACAACCATAATGACTTTGAGCTTTTCTTCATAATTTGGTGTCTCTCCCCTTTGTGGCAAAATAGAATCACCTGGGAAACCTTAAAAAATACTACTTGTGGGGCACCTGGATGGCTCAGTCGGTTAAGCATCTGCCTTTGTGGCTCAGGTCATGATCCCGGGGTCCAGGGATCGAGCCCCACATTGGGCTCTCTGTTCCGTGGGGAGTCTGCTTCTCCCTCTTTCTCTGCCCCTCCCCCTCCACTGCTTGTGCTCTCTCTCTCTCTCTCTCTCTCTCTTTCTTAAATAAGCAAAATCTTAAAGAAAATACTACTCACTGGGATCCACCCCAGAAAAATTAAATCAGAATTGGGGGGTGGGGTTGTGGAGGGGCGAAGAGGTAGAAGGATATAGGCATCTGATTGATTGGTTTTCCCAGGCGATTTGAGTGTGCTGCCAAGGTCAAGAACAGTGTGGCCTGCTGCCACCACCAATCACCCCAACCGTCACCTTTCTTTGGCATGTACTTCCTTATTTTGATGAGGCACACCCTCCTGTAGCCTCTGGAGGTGCATAGGATGTAAATTTTCTGAGTCCTTAAATGCCTGAAATGTCACTAATAGGGTGAACCAATCATTCAGTACACAAACTGAGCTCATGCTTTGCCTGTGCATTGAAGTTATGGTAAAAATAATGACCCCTCAGGACTCTGGCATTGCTCAGGAATCCTGGGTGGTTCTGACTCTTTGAGAATCCTACAGAGATGTCAAGAAGCCCCCTGCCATTCTCAGTGTCGTTTATTTAATTGGAACCCTCTTTCTCCTCTGAGTGCTTTGGAACATACTGGGCCATTTGAGTCAGGAGAGTCACCTGAAACATTTAAAAATGATCTTCTTGTTAATTACATCCCTCCATTTTCCCTATGTTCATTTTGTAGGACTTCTACTACTTTATCTGACCTCCTGAATTGAGCTTTCGGATAATTTTTTTCTTACTCTTCCATTTTCTATTTTCTTTTTCCCTGAGGATGTCTTTGACTGTTTTCCAACATCATGACCAAATTTATTTCAGTCAACATATTCAAGGTCTTTCAAATGCTCTTTCAGTAAACATAGCAAAAAATTTTCTCTGGAAGTACGCAAGCTGGTTTTGACGTTTATATGGGAAAATAAACAAGAAAGGCCATAAAAATTCTAAGAGGAAGTGCATTGAGAGAGACCAAAGACCTATTGTATATTAACACAGTAACAAAGGCTTAGTAATGAAAATAGTGTGGTATTATGCATGAAAAGACACAGGGATCCTTGGAGCAGAATAGACAGTCCAGAAATACAAAAGTATCATCTCCAATCAGTGGAGTAAAAGGAACTTTTTAGTAAAAGATATTGCAGTGACCAGGTATCCAATTGGAATAAACTAGATTTGGATCCATACTTCATACCATACATCAGGATAGACTCGAAATGGATCAAAGTTCTCCATGTAGGGGCGCCTGGGTGGCTCAGTGGATTAGGCCTCTGGCTTAGGCTCGGGTCGCGGTCTCAGGGTCCTGGGATCAAGCCCTGCATCGGGCTCTCTGCTCAGTGGGGAGCCTGCTTCCCCCTCTCCCTCTGCCTGCCTCTCTGCCTGTTTGTGATCTATCTATCTCTCTCTCTCTCTCTCTGTCAAATAAATAAATAAATAAATAAATCTTTAAAAAAAAAAAAGATCTCCATGTAAGGAATTAACCTGTTTAATATATGAATATCTAATAGAGGAAACAGGGGTGAATTCCCTTATAACTAAGATATAGACAAGGCCTTTCTAATTATGATTCAAATTTCACAAGTCATCACAGAAAAGATTGGTAAAGTCAACTACATCAATACCAAAAATGTTCACGTGGCAAAAACATCAAATGCAAAATTGAAAGACAGAGTAGGAAAATATTTGTAAATTATACTACGAAGGGCTAATCTCCCTAAAACATAGATAACTTATCGATATACAGATATATAGAGATAGGTATCTAGATACTTATCTATCTATAAATATATATTGCTTTTAGAAGTCAAAACAAAGGGCAAAGGAGACAGGGAGTTCATGGAAGAAAGAACCATAAATAGCCCTTAAACATATGGAAATAGAAACAATTTCACTCTAATAAGAAAGATATGAATGGGAACTGTACCAGGATGCCATTCTTCACCTAACAGATTATCCCCCCCCTTAAAAAAAAAAAACAACCTAAAAATTTGCTATTATCATACTTTGTTGGGAAGGCTCAGAAGAAACAAGGACTCCCATATTTTATTGGTGCAAAATCGTACAACCCCTTACTAAGGGAAATCTGGCAATAGTCACCAAAATTACAGACCTATCTTCCCTTTGACACAGTGGTCACTCTCCTGGGAATAGCTCCCAGACAACCTACTATGTAAGTATGCAAGAACGCATATACAAGTTTATTGATTGCAGCATAATTTTTAAAATTTACAGATTATAAACTACTCACATATTTAGCAGTTAAGTACTAGTTCAATAAATGAAGATACATTTATTCAATGGGATAGTATGCGTCTATAAAAAGGAATGTGGAAGATCCCTACTGATGGGAAGACATCTGTCTCTAGGCCATACTGTTAAGACACGAAAAGAACAGTGTATATAGAGTATTATTTGATTGGATGTCTACAGTATGCTATGCTTAGTAGAATAAAAATATCTATTATATTTGTCTTCATTCATAGGAACACTGCAAAGATAAATAAGAAGCTAATATATTTTCTTTGGGAGAAATAATTATTCAGTACTCAGTTTCTCTAAGGATGTGAAATAGATTTGAGTGATTCATGAGTTTTTTTGTCTTTCTGTTTCCTGAATTATTGATTTTGGTCTCTGTATCAGTTAGGAATGCCTTCAGCTATAAACAACAACAAGAAAATAAGTAAAAAGCAGTTTATTTTTCTCAGATAACAAGAAATATGGCAATAAGTGGATCCTGGGCATTAGTTAAGATGGGTATCTCTCTAATTCTGTTGGCCTTTCCCTCATGACCATAAGATTGTTGCTGCAACTCCAAGCATCACATCTGCATTCACAGCAAGAAGAAAAGGATAGAATAGGTAATTTCATATATTCCTGATCCTTTTATCAACAAAGCAAAACTTTTCCAGAAACCTCTAGGAGACTTCCCTATACCAGGTCATTTGGTTCCCAAAAGAGAACAGGCTTCTCATCGTTGGCTTGGACCACTGATAATTCATCATCTAGAACCAGGCATGCTACTTACTATCTTGAATGAATTTAGGTTTCTAGTGAAAGAAAGAAATGGAGACCATCAGGGTAAGTTATAGTTTCTTTCCATCATATGGGAAGTTTCCTCCAAAGTCATTAATGATCCATTTTTATCTAAGGGTAAGGTATCAAAAAAAAAAAAAAAAAAAGGCTGGTGGGAAACAGGAATCCACTGGGGGAGCCTGATGGTAGGGCAGGCCTCATGCTAGGATGATTAGTCACAGAGTTGGCCCTTCTTTTGCAGAACACCTGTTACCAGTATGGGGCAATGCAGTCGGTGGCCCCATTCTATTCCTCCAGGAAGGGAACCTTCTATGAGGGCTCTGCTTTAGAGCCAGGGTGGCTAGAGGTGGGTGTCAGAGGCAGGGGGTTGGCAGTCAGACTAGTCCATTCCCAGGCTCTCGAACCCGTCAGGCAATCAAGCCCCTTGACAACAACCCCAAGCCTCAAGACCATCCTCGGGTTCCTGACATCTTTAAGGCAGTGGTTTTCAACTGGGAGTGAATTTGTTTCCCATATAAACTTGCCAACATTTAGCAAATAAATATACAGGATGCCCAGTTAAATGTAACTTTCTGAGGTGCCTGGGTGGCTCAGTCATTTGAGCATCTACCTTTAGCTCAGGTCATGATCCCAGGGTCCTGGGATTGAGCCCCACATTGGGCTCTCTGCTCCGTGGGGAGTCTGCTTCTCCCTCTCCTTCCCATTCATGCTCTCTCTCACTATCTTTGTCTCTCTCTAAGTAAAAAAAAAAATTTTTTTAATGTGACTTTCTGATAAGCAATGAGTAATTTGTTAGCATGAGTATGTTCCAAATATTACATTATTTATCTGAACTTCACATTTAACTGGGCATCCTATATTTTATCTGGTAAGTTGGAGGTACCAGGGGGATATTTGGCAACTCCTGGAGACATTTGTGGTTGTTACAACTCCAGGGGTGCATGGGGGCCAGGGATGCTGTTAGACATCCTGTAATGCCCAGGGACAGTCTTCCCACCACAAAGAATTATCTGGTCCAAAACATCAGTAGTGCCAAGGTTGAGAAAACTTGCTCTGGAGCAAAGCATTTTCTTTCCAGCTTGTCCAGAGAAGAAAGCTCCAGACTCTTGCCTGACTTTGAGTGCCCAGAGTGGGGCACGTTAATTTATTTTTCAAATCTCAGCAGGACCTATTTTCTGCAGTCACGTGAAAGACTCCAATGTTCTATCTTCTTTGTTTTCTTTTATTCGTAATAAGCAAACCAAGGAAGTGCTAGCCAAGAGAAGACAGCATTTCTGTTAGGTTCAGGGACACGAGGACCCGCCTGCATGTGCCCCTCAAGCCCTTTCTTGGTTAAGACCACGTTCAGCTCCAGCCTCCCGAGGCAGCTCTGAGAGCTGGGATGTGGGCTGGAGGGGGCACTTGGCTGGCTCTCTCAGGCTGGGGTTTCCACCTTCCTGGCTGCGCGGAGAGGGATGTGAGCCGCAGACAGCTGGGCTTTCATGAAGAGCCTCTTTCTTTGCAGACCCAGGGGCGGGAGGGGAGCAGGCAGCAGAAGGTGGGGATGGTATGACATGGCTGTTAATCAGTGTTCAAGAGAACAGGGGAGGAAGGAAGCAAAGAGTTGGAGAAGGTTCTGAGTGTTTTCTGGTTATGAGATGTGTATAAATCCATGGGAGGTCATTTGAGGATATTTATCCCAAGCCCTATTCACAGTTGTCCTTGAAATGAATACCAGAATATTAGAATTCAGGGGTCATCGCTCCTCTTCGGCAACCACTGGCCCCCCTCCCCCGTTTCCTTCCCTCCTGGCGGACCCTGTGTCTCACACACATTGGTGTGTGTGCAAACAGAATGAACGTGGGCCATTATCCACCCAGTGTGTACACCTTGATGTCCCTGAGGAAAAAAATTACTGGTGGGTTTTTGGTTGTTGTTTTTTTTTCCTCTTTATTTTATTCATTTTTAGAAGAAGGAATCTAAAAACTTTTTTTTTTTTAATCATTCACTGCTGACTCAGGGGTAGAGATTAAGGAGTGTTTGGGAGAATTTAAAAATAAAAATCTGTTCAGGCATTCATTAAGTCAAGCAAGATGAATCAGGCTGTTGGTTATATAAAAACTTGTTTTTTCTGGGAAATCTGTCTTTGCAGTTCGGGGCTTGCTGGAGGAAGGAGTGCGTGGAGCCTAAGAGGGGCCATGCAGACAGCTTCATAAGCCCTGGAAAAGCCCCTGTGAGGGTCAGCGATGGCCTTATCTGGCCTAGATAATAAACCTGAGTGGGTGAGGGGCCGGAGGGTGGGGGGCTGGCAACCTCTCCCTTGGCCATGACCATTCATCACTTGTGGGTACAGTGAAGTCACTGAATTTAGTGCCGATTAATGTTTGTCATTTCCATCTCAACTTCAGTAACTGAATCTAATTCTCTCATTTTTGGAAAGGATTATAAACCAAACTGAATTATAAAAAAGAAAAAAACACTCTGATCTCATCATGCATCCTAAAGGTAGTAGAGATATCCGGAGCGGTGGGAGGAGGGACCTTTAATTTACTTATTTGTTTGTTTGTCTATTTAAGTAGGCTCCACGCCCAATTTGGAACCCAATGCAGGGCTCAAACTCATGACCCTGAGATCAAGACCTGAGTTGAGATCAACCAACCAAGCCACCCAGGTGCTCCAAAAAGCTGTCATTCATTGAGCAATTGCTGTTTGCCAGACACATTGCACTGTGCATGCATAATTCTACCTAATGATCCAATACCCTGATGAGGAAGATCCTATGGTGCTTCCCATTTTAAAGATGAGAAAGTTACTAGCCACAGAGTTAGCAAGCGGTAAAACTAGGCGTATTCCACGTTTTTCACTTAATATTGACCATGACCTCTTCCATGTTAAAGCCCTAACATTTTAATTGTCCGATGTTTTGAGTTGCTCTCTCACAATTTCTCACCTATCATTAAACATTTGGGTGACTTCCAACTTCTTATGGTTGTGGGTCGTGTTGAACTTTCTTCCTTTATGATTACGAATAGTGTAATGAACATCACTGAGCAAAATTATTTTTGGATTTAGGTGTTTGTAAGCCTAGATTTCCAAAAATGAAAATGGAACGTTGTTATCCTTTATTGTTTTTGTTTATTATTGAAATATAATTACATATGGTGTTATATTAGTTTCAGGTGTACAACATAGTGGTTCAGCCCTTCCATACAACAACCAGTGCTCATCACAAGTGCCCTCCTTAATCTGCATCACCTATTTCACCCATTCCCTCCACCTCCCCTCCAATGACCATTGGTTTGTGCTCCATATTTAACAGCCTGACTTTTTGTTCATTTGTTTTCTTTGTTTGCTCATTGTTTTGTTTCTTACATTTCACATATGTGTGAAATCATGTGGTATTCATCTTTCTCTGAATGACTTATTTCACTTAGCATTATACCCTATAGGTCTATCCATGTTGTCACAAAATGGCAAGATTTCATTTTTTCTAGCTGAGTAATATTCCATTGTGTGTGTGTGTGTGTGTGTGTGTGTGTACATACATGCACCATCTCTTCTTTTTCCCTCTACTGATGGATACTTGAGTTGTTTCCATATCTTGGCTATTATAAATAATGCGGCAATAAGCATAGGGGTGAATATATATCTTTTTGAATTAATATTCTTCTTTTCTCTAGGTAAATATCTAGTACTGAAATTATTGGGTTGTGTGGTATTTCTGTTTTTAGTTTCATGAGGAACCTTGATACTGTTTTCCACAGTGGCTACAACAGTTTGCATTCCCACCAACAGTGCATAGGCCTTTCTTTTTCTCCACATTCTCGCCAACTCTTGTTATCTGTTGTCTTTTTTATATTACCAGTCTGACAGGTGTAAAGTGATATTTCATTGTGGCTTTCATTTGGATTTCCTAGGTGATTAGTAATGTAGAGGATATTTTCATGTGTCTATAGGCCATCTGTATGTCTTCTTTGGAAAAATGTCTATTGAGGTCTTCTCTCCAATTTTTAATTGGATTATTTGTGGGGTTTTGGTGGTAAGTTGTATAAGTTCTTTATATATCTTGGATATTAACCCCTTATTGGATATATCATTTGCAAATATCTTCTCCTATTCCATAGGTTGTCTTTCGGGGTTTTT
>PISX010026234.1:0-24804 GCA_004024625.1 Mellivora capensis | reverse complement strand
TCTTCAATTTCTTTCATGAGTGTTCTGTAGTTCCTCGAGTACAGATCCTTTACCTCTTTGGTTAGGTTTATTCCCAGGTATCTTATGGTTCTTGGTGCTATAGTAAATGGAATCGATTCTCTAATTTCCCTTTCTGTATTTTCATTGTTAGTGTATAAGAAAGCCACTGATTTCTGTCCATTGACTTTGTATCCTGCCATGTTACTGAATTGCTGTATGAGTTCTAGTAATTTGGGGGTGGAGTCTTTTGGGTTTTCCATATGAAGTATCATGTCATCTGGGAAGAGAGAGAGTTTGACTTCTTCCTGGCCAATTTGGATACCTTTTATTTCTCTTTGTTGTCTGATTGCTGTTGCTAGGACTTCTAATACTATGTTGAACAAGAGTGGTGAGAGTGGGCATCCTTGTCGTGATCCTGATCTCAATGAGAAGGCTGTGAGCTTCTTCCCATTGAGGATGATGTTTGCTGTGGGTCTTTCATAGATAGATTTTATGAAGTATAGGAATGTTCGCTCTATCCCTATACTTTGAAGCATTTTAATCAGGAACGGATGCTGGATTTTGTCAAATGCTTTTTCTGCATCAATTGAGAGGACCATGTGGTTCTTCTCTCTTCTCTTATTGATTTGTTCTATCACACTGATTGACTTGAGAATGTTGAACCACCCTTGTAAGCCAGGGATGAATCCCACCTGGTCATGGTGGATGATCTTTTTAATGTGCTGTTGGATACTGTTTGCTAGGATCTTGTTGTGAATCTTAGCATCCATATTCATCAGTGGTATTGGTCTGAAATTCTCCTTTTTGGTGTGGTCTTTGCCTGATTTGGGGTCAGAGTAATGCTGGCTTCATAAAAAGAGTCTGGAAATTTTCCTTCTGCTTCAATTTTTTGAAACAGTTTCAGGAGAACAGGTGTTATTTCTTCTTTAAAAGTTTGGTAGAATCCCCAGGGAATCCGTCAGGTCCTGGGCTCTTGTTTTTTGGGAGGTTTTTGATCACTGTTTCAATCTTGTTACTAGATATCAGTCTATTCAGGTTGTAATTTTTTTCCTGGTTCAATTTTGGGAGTTTATATTTTTCCAGAAATGCATCAATTTTCTCTAGGTTGCTTAACTTATTGGCATATAACTGTTGATAATAACTTTTGGTGATTGTTTCTACTTTCTTGGTGTTAGTTGTGATCTCTCCCTTTTCATTCATAATTTTATTAATTTGAGCTTTCTCTCTTTTCTTTTGGATTAGTTGGCCAATGGTTTATTGATCTTATTGGTTCTTTCAAAAAACCAACTTCTAGTTTCATTGATACGTTCTACTGTATCTCTAGTTTCTACCTCATTGATTCTGCTCTAATCTTGATTATTTCCCTTCTTGTGTGTGGAGTTTGTTTGATTTGTTGTTGATTCTCCAGTTCTTTAAGGTGTAGAGACAGCTGTTGTATTCTGGATTTTTCAATTTATTTGAGGGAGGCTTGGATGGCTATGCATTTCCCCCTTAGGACCGCCTTTGCTGTATCTCATAAGTTTTGGACCAAAGTGTCTTCATTCTCATTGGTTTCCCTGAGTTGTTTAAATTCTTCTTTGATCTTCTGGTTGATCCAAGCATTCTTTTTTTTTTTTTTAAGATTTTATTTATTTATTTGTCAGAGAGAGAGAGAGTGAGTACAGGCAGACAGAGTGGCAGGCAGAGGCAGAGGGAGAAGCAGGTTCCCTGCCAAGCAAGGAGCCCGATGTGGGACTCGATCCTAGGATGCTGGGATCATGACCTGAGCCGAAGGCAGCCGCTTAACCAACTGAGCCACGCAGGAGTCCCTGATCCAAGCATTCTTAAGCAAGGTGGTCTTTAGCTTCCAGGTGTTTGAGTTCCTTCCAAACTTTTCCTTGTTGTTGAGCTCCAGTTTCAAAGCATTGTGATCTGAGAATATGCAGGGAATAATCTCAATCTTTTGGTATTAGTTGAGTCCTGATTTGTGACCCAGTATGTGGTCTATTCTGGACAAGGTTCCATGTGCACTTGAGAAGAATGAGTATTCTGTTGTTTTAGGGTGGAATCTTCTGTATATATCTATGAGGTCCATCTGGTCCAAAGTATCATTCAATAATTTGTTTCTTTATTGATTTTCTGCATGGATGATCTGTCAATTACTGAGAGAGGTGTGTTAAGATCTCCTACTATCAATGTATTCATATCAATATGACTCTTTATCTTGATTAATAGTTTTCTCTTGTAATTGGCTGCTCCCATATTGAGGGCATAGATATTTACAATTGTTAGTTCATCTTGGTGGATAGTCCCTTTAAGAATGATGTAGTGTCCTTCTGTAACTCTGACTACCATCTTTAGTTTAAAATCTAATTTATCTGATATGAGAATCGCTACCCCGGCCTTCTTTTGCGGCCCATTGGCATGAAAGATGTTTCTCCATCCCTTCACTTTCAATCTGGGTGTATCCTTAGGTTCGAAATGGGTCTCCTGTAGACAACATATGGATGGGTTCTGTCATTTTATACAATCTGCAACCCTGTGTCATTTTATGGG
The DNA here is from genome assembly GCA_004024625.1 of Mellivora capensis. Classification (NCBI taxonomy): domain Eukaryota; kingdom Metazoa; phylum Chordata; class Mammalia; order Carnivora; family Mustelidae; genus Mellivora; species Mellivora capensis. The sequence goes on along the minus strand of PISX010026234.1, from coordinate 22,269 downwards.
TGCATTTAGGCCATTCACATTGAGAGTGATTATCCATAGATACGTTTTTATTGACATCGTGTTACCTTTGAAGTCTCTCATTCTGTAGATTGTCTCTATATTTCTGCTCAATGAGATTCTTAGGATTTTTCCTCTTTTATAGAACCCCCCCTTAATATTTCCTGCAGTGTTGGCTTGGTGGTCACAAACTCTTTTAAGCCTTGCCAGTCTTGGAAACTCTTTATCTCTCCATCCATTTTGAATGTCAGTCTTGCTGGATACAGTATTCTTGGCTGCATGTTTTTCTCATTTAGTGCCCTGAATATATCTTGCCAGCCCTTTCTGGCTTGCCAGGTTGCTGTGGACAGGTCTGATGTTATTCTGATGGGCTTTCCTCTGTACGTAAGGAGCTTCTTTGTCCTAGCTGCCTTCGAGAGAGTTTCTCTAGAATTATAATTCCTCATTCTTACTATCAGGTGTCTTGAGGTGTTTCAATAATCTAAAATCTTGGAGGAGGACTGTTCTGCCTCTAGTACATGAACACTGTTTCCATTTAAGATATTTGGAAAATTTTCATGAAGAACGTGTTCGACAATATCTTCTAGACTTCTGTCTTTCTCATCCCCTTCAGGGATTCCAATAATTCTGACGTTGGAACGTTTCATGGCATCATTTATTTCCCTGATTATGTTTTTGTGGCTTCTAAGCTGTTTGTTTCAGGCTTCCTCCTGATCCTTTCTCTCTATCTGTTTGTCCTCCAGATCACTAATTCTATCTTCTGTCTCAGTTACCCTAGCTTTTAGAGAATTTAGATTGGATTGGAACTCATTGAGAGCCTTGTGAACATCATCCCTGGTAGCTTTCAGTTCTGCCCTAATATTGTGAACATCATCCCTGGTGGCTTTCAGTTCTGCCCTAATCAATTCCATTTGGTCGTCCATGGCTTTCTCCAACTTAGATATTGCCTGGATAATTGTTAGCCTGAATTCCCTTTCCGACATAATGTCTATGTTGGTAGCCATTAGCTCTGTTGCAGAGGGCCCATCCTCTGAATTTTTCTTCTGCTGGGCATTCCGCCTCCTATTCATTTTGGTGAGAGATGGCTGAATGGTTGTAGCTGGAGGTATCGACCTTGGTGCAGTGAAGGTGCACCCTGGAATGCTTCTGAGCAATCAAGAGTCCCCACCCAAATGAAAGAAAAAAAGAAAGAGAGAAAGCAGAAAAAAAAAAAAAAGAAAGAGAGAGAGAGACAGGAAAAAGAAAGAAGGCTAAAAGAGAAGGCTTAGCCCAAATGGGCCCCAAGGTAAGGTTTGTCAAGTATACAAACAAAAACAGACAAACAAAAAAGACTGATAAACGTATATGACAAGAGAAGAAGAAAATATATCCATATGTATGTAGAAGCAAAACAAAGAAACAGACAAGCAAAAAAAAAAGAACCTCATGAAAAAGAACCCCAAGTATAAGATTTATATAGTACCAGGACAAATACAAATATACAGAAATTCTGGCAGGAGAAAAAGATGGGAGAGTAGTTGTAAATTCTCAGTGTGGGTGAGGAAGGTTATTTGATTCTTTCTGGATGTATCTTGATATCTTTTTTAAAGGACACAACTTTCCTAAGATAACAGGGGATTAAAAACTGGTTTACCTATAGGGGTAGCATTGATTGGGGGAAGGGGATTACCTTGAAGTTTAACTCTATATGAATATTAGCAAATAAAAATAAAGAAAAGAATGATCTAAACTAAACTAAAGTGAAATTAAAAAAAATAAAATTTGAAAAATAGAAAAGCAAAAGAAAAACATGGATATATGTATCAAAAAGTTCATGTTAAAAGGTTATTATGGAATTTGATGTACTGGACATCTCACTGTGATGGTAAATAGGCTACAAAAAAATCTATATAAAAAATTTTAAAAAATTAAAAAATGAACCAGAATCGTAAGAACGAATGAAAAATTAAACGTTGTATCTATGAAGTAGTAGTGATTGTTCTCTTCTCAGTTTTGTTTTTTTTTGTTTTGATTTCCTGGTTGGCTTTCAGATGGAGGGGGATGCCGCATGGGTTTTCAGGCAATGTTTCCTGAGTTAAGTCTTCCCACCCACTCTAGGGGGTGGGCTCTGAGGAAACCGTCCCTTCAGGCTTTTGTTTTCTGGAGGTTTTTATTTCTGTTCATTTGTTTTCTCTCCCCTTGGCACCTCCCAATGGTTCTTGGAGGTTTAGAGGAAAGCAAACTGCACCCAGACCTCCCTCACAGAGAGAAGCCCCGGTCCATTCCCTCTGGGTGCTGCAGAGCAGGTTCCCAGATGCAGCCTCTGGGGACACCTGTGTGTCCTGCTTGTACTGAAAACCCCAACAGAGGCAGCTGTCTGGGCAGCTCCGGACTGCCAGAGAGGTTCCAAGGAGTGATCGCACCCTGAGATTTTCCCGCTGGCCCAGGCTGGGAGCACTCATACTTTCTGGGTCTGAGAGCACCGGGCTGGTGCCTGCACGTGCCTCTCTCAGGGGAGGGGATGGAGCCCATCTCAGGCTCTGCTAGCATGGTGTGGCACATGTGTGGGGACTGCAAAAAGGCTGTTTCTACAGCTCGAGGTTCCCAGCCCCTCCGGCATGCCAAGCGTCCTTAGGAGGTCTCCTCGAGGCTCAGGGACCAAGACCTGGTTTCTCCCTGCACTCTCTCTGGCTCAGCACCAGGGGTGTCTGTCCTCAGTGGGGACTTAAGTCCTGTCCCTAACTGTTCCAATTCCCACAATTTCACCCCACGATCCTTTGCTCTTTTAGAGTGCTTTCTACCAGACTTCAAGTTAATGCTGGTCCCCAGATGCAGGAGGCTCTCGTATTGGGGTATTACTTTCCAATGGGTTGCTTCTGGTGGCTCCCTCCCCCTTTTGTTTACCTTCCGATACCAGTCCGAGGTTCTCACTCAGCTTTACCTGCCCACTGGCATCTTCTGCCCCCGTAGAGATCCAGACGTGTAGAATTCTGATCTCAGGCTGATTTCATGGATGATTGGAGTTCCTTGGTAGGTAATCAGCTCATTTTAGGGGACAGGTTGAACTGGAGCCTCCTCCTAGTTCCCCACCATCTTGTCCAGTCCTGTAATTGTTTTTCTTGCTGTCAAATTTTGTAGCAGAGAATATGTGAGTTTACTTAACTGCAACCCTAGGTAGAGTAAAAGCTCTATGTTTAATGCTGATAACTCTAAAGACTAGCCTGTTTTAGTTAAATCAATAAACTTAAACTAGATTTTATTTATCAAAGTTATCCTAAATCACTTAGGATTAAATAACTTAAAAATCATTTAGGTTAGATTTTTAAGTTTTTTTTTTAAAGTGAACTTGATTTATATAGTGCTTGTTTATTTTTAAGCCAATCACTGAATTCTACTCCAGAAAAATAATAAACTGTATGTTAACTAAAATTAAAAAGGAATAAATAAGAATTAAATAAAGAAAAAATTCAAAATAGTAACTAATTTAATATGCAGAAAACAAAGTTACAAGATCATAATATCTCCCAAATGGCCGTTGTTTTCCAAACTGTTTTTTTCAATCATGTCATCTAGACAAAAAGAGATATGAATGAGAGTTCTGGAGTTAACTGCCGCCTCTTTAGGTTTGCTGGACCTCATGACAGTATAATGCACCAGGCATGAACAATCTTGCAATAAAATTAGGAGGGCTATCAGAGCAAGGAAGTGGAGACTGGAATCTGAGAGCGCTTATCTCTGGTGACTCCCAGTACTCTGTGAAGATGGAGAACCTAAAGATCTTGGTGGGTATCAAGACCCATGTCTAGTATCTAGAGGAAATTCACCATGGACACTGCTTTGGATGCCACTTCTGACACTAAGAAATGTCAAAACCAAACTCTGCATATTGATAAAATGAAGCAGAAAAATGAAAGTATTATAAGGCTTTTGACCTGCTATTGGGAAGCACAGGGATATGGGGCAAAGAGTTCTGAGTTTCTTACAGACTAAAGAGTTTTTATGTAGTAAATGCAGAAATTATTGGCTTTCTCAACTAATTGACTGCTTGGTGGTTTTCTTTCTCATTTGGATTAGCATAGCTGAGTCAGGGGAAAAAGGAAGTCCAGAGAAGACACGAACAGATGGCATATGGAGTTTGATTAGCATCCTCTGCTGATTTCTGTAAGGTTAGGTTAAGTTTCCTGTATGCACCTGCATTGATCTTTTTCACTTTATCTTTGACATAGGTGACTTCATGTTAGTTTGATTCTTCAGAACCAATTACTCATTTTTGTTGCTTCAATTTCCTAATCTCTAAAATGAGGAGTTCATGAGAGGATTTAAAATGGAGATCTATCATCTCTCTATCTATCACCTGTCTATCTATCTATCATCTATCTCTCTATCATCTATCTTACTATTTATCATCTCTCTATGAATACATATTAAATATATATATGAATATAATCATAGGTTGATATACAGATACATAGGTAAAGTACTTACACAGTGCCCTGCACATTAAATACTCAATAAATTATAAATATTATTATTCCTATGTCATAGACACTTGATATAAGAAGTATAAACACTAATTTCTGCTTCTGACAGCCCATGCTTTTTGTGAAAGGCAGGTTCTGGGTAGGGATGTCTGAGTTAGTGTTTTTCTATTTCCAGTGTAAATGTAATAGACTACATTCAGTACTCTGGTGTCCAAAATCCAAGCAAATGAGATGTTCTCCAAATGAAGCAATTGCCACAGCAGCCTTGAGAATTAGATTCTGGATTTCTCAAAATCTTCCACTTAAGAAAATCCTTGCTTTAGTTGATCCCATATTGGGGCTCATGTTAACTTTTGGTCACAAAGGACCCAGAATCTTGAAAATATTAAACAAGCTTCCTGCTACTCTCCAGGGAATTTTGAATGGAGAATATCTGATCCTTTGATAATTGGAAATTTGTTTTCAAACAATCAATAAAAAAGTCATAAAATTCAATCAGTTCAGGAAATTAATTGGCGAGACATAATTTAAAAACTAATGTTCAAGAGATAGTTCCCTTTTAACCTTTCAAGAATTTTGAGGCAATTAAACATCAATGAGAAAATTATATTTGTAAAATGAGACAGCAAGCTGAATAAATTTACATTTTATGAATTGAGAATGTTTCCTAAAGTTATGAAACTTGTATATTAAATGCAGTAAACACAAAGCATAGTTAAGGCTGTGTAGGAAAAGTAGAATCTGGTGAATAGTGGGATAAGGTGTGTTGGCCTTTAGTGACATTATTGCACCACACAACACACACACACACACACACACACACACACACACTGATGACCCTCTGAGCCTCTCCCTACTGGCCATGTGGATATTCCTATCGTCTTGCTGTCATCTACTGAGATCTGGTTTCCTTTCCATTCATGAAAAATGCCCATACTTCCTCACATTCTCTATCTCTACCCCTAAACCTGTCATAATTTTTGGACACCTTACAACACACACATTTTCCAGATAGAGATGGCAGTCAGCCTGACAGCCCTGGAGAGTCTCCAGAGCTGGAGTCAACAGGAGTGTTATATGATGAAAATCAAGGAGAAAATAGAGGAATTATATGAAGGTGTGCATCCCCAACAGCTGACCTTCACCATTTACACCTTCCCCTTGGAAGCAGCATGTAGTGTTTTCAACACTAGGCAGAAGGACCAGAAAGTTATTTTATAAATAATTGTACCAGGCATGTGGATAAAATTAGAGCTCTTAAGTGTCACCATATAACCTAAACTCCTAGATCCAACTTGCTGACTTTCATTCTCTTGGTTCCTGCCCCAGAGGTTTATGTAATGTTCTTCATTATGCTTGGAAACTCTTGCCTCCATTCCTTCCTAACTTCTCACCAGCCATCCTTCAGATATAAGCTTAAAGATATTTTCCTAGAAAAGAGGTTTTGTCTTCTCTACTTAAATTATTTCTCTGATCACTGCTATTTGTTTCCTTTGAAAGAATTATCATGATATGTAACCAGTTTTTAAAATTGAGTTGTTTGTGTCCACTTCCTTCATTAGACTCAAGTCCCTATAAAATCACTTCCATGTCTGTTTTATTTCTCCACTGTGAGCCCAGCACCTGAGATGATGCCTGAATACATAATTATAGGTAAGACTAGAAAAGAAAGAATTGAATTTCTCTAGAGGAGAGAGAAGAAGGAGAGGATATAGGGATATAGATGATAGATAGATGATATAATGATAGAAGATAGGTAGATGATAGATAGGTGATAGATAGATAGATGATAGATAGATAGATAGATAGATAGATAATACATATACATAAATAGATAGATAGATAATAGATACTCCTTTTTATGCACACTGATTCCCACACATTATTAATCACCATCTGGTCGATTGTCTTGATTATGTCCCATCAGATTAATAGTCCTTCTGTTGGGAAAGTGCAAGGATTAGAGGGCACAGAAATTCACTCCATATGCATGAGGTTGGTAATAAAGAAATCAGCTGGAAGGTGAGAAAATAGTCAAAGATGCTTGGTTTTATTACAGAGGGATATGAATAATTGCAGAGAAGTTAAGAAGATCTAGGATCCTGGGACCAAGATAGGCAATCAGGTAAGCAGAGACAAGGTAAGGTAAGGTAACAATGGATCAAGGAAAAAGCCAAATCAGCAACAATATTAATTTACTCAATTAGCTAATATTTATTTTTCAGTCAAGTATGTTCTAAACAAAAATCAAGAACTAATTTATGCACAGTTGTAGCCCATGACCTGAATCCTTCTTAAGTCCTCTGATGGGAAAAATTGTGATCCCAAAGTCCAGGACAGGATTGACATGCCAGGAAGTGATGAACTGTTTACAGTAGTGTCTCAGAAGGCCTTAGGCAGTCAGTCAGACAGTTCTTTGCTCTGTCTACTTTTCAGCACTAGAATTTGGCAAAGATTTAAGTTAATGGAATATCCTCTTTTCTTCTAATTTTTCTAGTCTACCTAACAGTTGGATTGGAGCATGTGACTCACTTTTGCCAATGGGTTCTGGCTATAAGCCTCAATTGAGCCTGAGGCAGTTAAAACCTGGTGTACCAGCTCCATTCATTACCCCCTCCCTTCCCTGCTCCACCTTTTTGTGGCTAAGGAGACCACATTTTGAGAAGAATTGGCCATAAGTCAAAACACCTGGATGCCTGAGTAATGTCTTGGAGAACAGAGCTTCCCTGGAGAAGAGAGCTTCTCAAGACACATCACAATTTGTGTGAGTGAAAAATATACATTTTTGTGTTAATCAGTTGAGATTTTGTGGCTTTTTCCAGTGGTGGTAAGTATCCCGATTCATACATCCCATTAAGAAATGTCCTAGTGCATACCTTTCACTGCCTCAATCTCAAACTGATATTCACTGCTTTAATTTCCTTCTGATAATGGTTGGAAAACTTTAAGCACATTATGTGAAGAAACAAGACCACTGTCTCTCTTATTTGGTGACAGGGGCTGAGGAAGCCTTGCTAGGCTGGACTAAAAGGCTGTTCTTTAGTTCTCAAGCTGCCTGAAAGTAGCTCCTTAGGTAAGATCAGATGTTCCTAAAGAGGTGGAAGACCATGACTGAGCCTCATAGGAACTAGTTCACCTCCTTCCATTCACATACAATGAGGGTGGTGGAGCATTGGGTGAGATAGGAAGATAGCCTTGGTCTCCCCACTCTCTTGTTCCAGTTTGGATGTGATGAGGCTCTACCTAATGGAGAGAGAGGATGGAAGTCACTGGATATGGTGCATGTGAAAATAAATAAATATCTCTGGAGTCCTTCACTTTCTTTTCATCCAGAAACATAATTTCTTACCTGTGTTATTGTTCTACTTCAATGAATTCCCAGTGTTTTTAGGATAAATTCCAAACTCCTTCCTATGCCATAGATCACCGCTATCACCATGGTCTGGTCATTGCCTACAATATACGGCTTTTCTCTTAGGGTTCTCCTGGAATATTCTCTGCGCATGCACAGCTGTTTCCTATCCAGTATGTGTCCTCTAGTGGTAAGGATCACATCTGTCCTGTGTCATATGCCATATAACGAACACAGTATTCAATAACTATTTGTCCAGTGAATGTGTTACATCATCAAAGTTGCCTAAACATGGCATGGCATTGCAATGTCCTTCCTCCTCTATCTCACAGCAGTGCTAAACTATGGACACTCCTGGACTCCCATGCACTGTTGCTCCTCTATCCTTATATGCCCATGCCATCTGTATGCTGCCTTGTCAGCAGAGCCTATGAAAGTTTCACATTTGTATTCTCAGTGCCTCAAAATTGTGCCTGATACTGAGTAGATGCTAGATAAGTAAGTTTTGAATAACTTAGATATGAACCAATAGGAAGCTAGTGACAGTTGCTCCTTTTGAAAAAGTTATATTGACAATTTTCCTGGGTGGTAGGCTTTATGCTCTCTGCACTCCTCCCTTCCCACTGTCTTCTAGTCCCTCGATTCAACCAGGGGGTTCTTCTGTCTAAGTAGATTCCTATTTTTGACCAAGGTGGAAGTTGCTACTTTTTTCTCTGCCTTTTCTCCAGTGTTCTAGCCTGCCCTACTTTCCCTGCAACCACCTTGCCCTTCTGCTTACCAAATGCCATTCCAAACTTTGAGTCATCTACTTTGCCTAAATTTTGAGTTTTAGGCTATCTGCCAGAAAGGTGTTTGCTCCTTAACTTTTGCCTGATTTGGGACTGGAAATTTCATCTTGACCTTAAAGTCATGTGCACAACTAATTTATAGCCTATTGGCTAACCCCCACCTAGCTTAAAACCTCTAACTCTGAGGTTTATTACAATCAGAAGAAGAATTGTCTTTTATTCTCCATCAGATACAAAGCAAATGCTACAGGATTTAGATGGAGGGTGAAGAGGAATCAACACTGTTGTTTTAAAAACACACCACTATTCATTAGCTCCAGACCTTAGAGTTTCACTCAGACAGCTGCCTCACTATTTCACAAAGAGAGCTAGGGGAGAAGGTGTCAATAGCTGCATAAATCCATATCCAATGCAGCAAACATCTTAAAATAGCACATCTTAATCAAGGGCAAAACGCCCTGTGCTCACCATGAATGTTGGGCATCAAACTAAAGAAGGTAATGAGAAAAAATATAGTTCATCATATCTGTTCACAGAAAATAAAAAATCGCTTTTTCACTTATAACGACTTTAACAAACTACCAAATCCTAGAACAGTTTCAATTTTTCTGCTCAGAGATAAGGATTAGATTGAGAACTGTCTATGAGGGATACAGAAATGGCAATCATCTACATTTACTGATAAAACCAAGCTTGATGGAAAGCCATGGGCCCAGTCCACTTTTCCACTGAGTCTGAGGTTAGAGCTGCTTATCAGAAGCCAGGTAAAGGCACTAAATCCCCCATTCTATTCTGTGCAATCCACCCTTGAATCTCTATATACTGATGAAAAAAAGCATTAGAGAAAGGGAAGAAACAATAAAAAGAAGAGAAACTAAAAGCTGTAATGATTAACAACCTAGAAAGATGGTCTGTTAGAGGTGGTTGAAACTTATTGAAGAATAAATTATTCAATTTATTCTTGTCCTCACTCCTGTTTTCCGTTTACTGAAGTATAATTTAGGTACAGAAAAGTACATATATCAAAAGTATAGCCCGGTCAGTTTTCATAAGCTGAATACATCCACATAATCGGCATTCAGATCAAGAAACCAAAATGGCCGCCACCCTAGTAGCCCTGCTTGAGCTCTTTGGTAGTCACGCCCTTCTTAGAGGTGACTAATCTATCTATCATATATTGATTTAGTCCATTTAGTACTTTATAGAAAATAAGTGATACAGTATGTACTTGTTTACATCTGGCTTTTTTCCTCCAACATTATGCTTATGAAATCCATTTATATGGTGGTGGATTGCTATGGATTGTTGCTGCTCATTGCAGTTTAGGGGCTTTTTGGTGAAAATACCATATATTTCTAGTCTACTACTGATGGGTAATCTCATCATTTTACCTTTATTGAAACTGGACTCCAGCAGGTTGCATAGCTGTCTAAAGTTGCACAGTGAGAATGGCTCCCAGCATAGGATGTTCAATTGGACTCTAGCCCAGTGTTCATTGTATTCCACCAGGCTATTTCCCCACCTCTAAGTTATTTCTTACATGCTCTGTTGTGCATACCTGTCATAGTTTCCTTATACAGAAAGGAAACCAGACTGACTCATGTACAGACAGGTGCTAGAAAAAGCAAATTGTTTCACTATACTCCTTATCTTGCAGATGAACTGCAAGTAACAAATCCGGATGTGCATAACACCAAGAGCCAAGGTAAAATTTCATCTATTCTGAGTGCAATCTGTATTTCTGCATCTATTTACTTCATGGGGATTTCTGCTATTTAAATCATTCAAATACACTCTCCAGAGAGACAGATGAATTTATCTCCTGGAGAGTTATTGTTGAGATGAAGAATACATCATCTAACCTTACTCTTACCAGGGCAGATAAAGTGTTGGAAGCATGGAGGTCAAGTCTGTAGCAAGCAAATACATACCTGCTATAGGAACACAGCTATATGTGGGTTTTCTCTCTGCAGCTCTACAGAACGCCTCCCTCCTTCTCCTTTTCTCTCTACCTTCAGCCTCTGCCAATCACCCGCTCATTGCCAAGAAGCAGTTGATTTGTAATGAGAGGTTTATATTCTTGTTGAGCCAGCTGCCCTCTGGCCATGTGCATTATTTCTCCCTGTTCCTGTGACAGGGGCATCTCATAATTCTTTCTCTCTCCCTCTGCCCTAATGTGAGGACACAAATCTGGAAAGTCTCATTAAAGTGTCCTGTGTCAAGGAGTGTCTGGTTAGGAGGATTCATTGGCAGTTGGACCTCACTGCTATCTCCACTGGAGAAATAATTTTTCCTGGGTCCACGCAGTCATCATATTAGGAGCAGGACTGGGCATCAAATGGCTCTTTAAGGTCGAGAGAATGAGAAGAAAGACAGGGAGGAGGAAGAGGAAACAGTAGTTTCCTTCTACCTTTTCTTCCTTCTCTTTCTGATCCTAGAGCAGCCCTCAGGAATGCCTTGGGGGTATACCCTTGACATTGTTGAGGAATGATTCCTCTGAGTTACCAAAAACAATTTCTCTGAGTGATATCATGGTTATTTTCGTGAACCAGGAAGATACTCTCTCTGCTTGGGAACTTGACTACTCATAGGAGTAGACATGGAAGGTGAGTAAAAATGAGATCCTTACCACATCCACCAAGACTTCAGAAGCTCATTAGTAAAATGGGGTAGTGTGTTGCTCTGACAAGTTTATTATAAGGATAAAGTAAAATAATATTTCTTAGATTGATTGAAATTCTCCTAAAATTATTTATTCTGGGTATAAAAACACTAAGTAAAGACTCCCTTATTTCCTGAAGAAATTATCATTTTGGAGGAACCTGGGTGGCTCTGAATTAAGTGTCTGACTCCTGATTTCAGCTCAGGTCATGATCTCAAGCTTGTGAGATTGGGCCCTGTATGGGGCTCTGTGCTGTGCATGGAGCCTTCTAAGGATTTTCTCTCTCCCTCTTCCTCTTTCTCTCTCTGACCCCTTAAGTAAAAAATTATTATTTTCATTCTCCTATTCCTTTGCTTTGATAGCTGGGAGTTAGATCAGTAGAATAGAGAAGGCACCTAGAATTAGTGTAATAGGCAAAACCAGCTGGGAACCCCTGTCATGGCAGAAGGCATTCTGGCTTCTGCTATGTGCTCAATAGCTTCTGCCCTTCCCTGTTCATAGGCAAACCACCAAGGAAGCTTCTGGAGGGCCCAGTGGAAAATAACAATTATTAATACTAATAATCAGTTACAGTTATGGAATATTTACTCTGAATCACACATTGTAAGTGATTTTCATGCATTATCTCATTTACTCCTCCAACAACCCTTTAAGCTGAAAACATTATTTATTTCACAAATCATGAAATATATAGAAAATAGGAAAGTTTCTCAAGTTCAAGTTGCTAATAAAGGGTAGATTCAGGAGTTCACTCTGAGCAGTCTTGTTCTAGAACCTATTCTGTTAAACTTCATGTTTTTTTTTTATTTTGTAAAAGTTAGAGACCCCAGTGAAAAATAGAAAACTCATGGTGATTTTTCTGTTCTAGATAAAGGAAAGTTAATTTCTAAAGAAACTTCTTTCAGTTATTTTTCAGCCTCATGTTTCCCAGGTATGGATGAAGGAGCCTTAAAATATACAGCTGTTAATATCAGCTATTGTCCCAAATTTCAGAGGTCTCAGTTCTGTATTGCCTCCTGTGCTTTTAGTCATGTGTTGCTCTAATTCTTCTATAGTTTGTCCATTCCAACCCCTCTCAAACATTTCAACAATTTGCTCTGTAAAGTGGTTATGCCACTTAGAAAAATAAATACAAAACAAACAACAACCTCCTCACTGAGTGGTCCCCACTTCTCTCTACCTCAATGTTACCTTCCTCTTCCCTTAGAACATGGCTCCCTTGCAGAATGTCTCAGGAGGGATGGTCCATGCTTCTCCAGGCCATGCACTAAGCCAGAGCATGCTGATGTAAGTCCCATGGCCATTTCAAAAAATGTACTTCCCTTGAAAGGAAAAAGAAAGTCTCTGCTGATTGTATTGAAATTGCCCCCCCCCATACATGACAAAATTGACATTACCCTTGTCAAAGCACAAATTTGTTCTCACTTGTCATGACCACTTGAACATACTAAGCATCATTAAAGCATTTGAAGCATGTGACTATGTCCTCCTTTTGAAAATTTGAAGTCCTTCCCCCTGCCCACAAACATAAACACCCTCGATCTGTGGCATTGCTCTCCCTGCAGTTTTCCTTTTACCTAAAGAGCAGCTTCTCAATGCCTTTTCCAGCCTGCATTTTTTTTTTCAGCCACACATCGCTTTTGGTCCATTTTGCTTTCTCTACAACTGTTCTCTTGCAAAAACATGGGTGCAGTTACCACCAGGGCACCCCTGAATCTGAGTCTCTAGCCCCATGTCCTCTTGTGATCTGGAGCAGCCTGCTGTATATCTCCAGATGATGGTGCACATGGAATTGCGATGCAACATATTTGAGCTGGACTTAGAATTTCCTCTCAGTTTCCAGCTCTAAGCATATGCTTCCTCCCCAACATATACCTTAACTCTGACTTTTTCTTACCTCCAGCCTCCCATATCTCCTACCCTCTCTTTTACCAAATATGTAATCTGAATTTTTTTCTGGTTTCTTCTTGTTACTGCCACACCAACCTCCTGCTGACTCTGCTTTATAAATGCCTCATGAGTCTGCCCTATCCTCTCCATCCCTGCTGTCACTACCTGAGTTCTCACCCACATCAGGTCCCACTTGGATTGCTCTCATGGCTTCTGCTACTGCTACTGGGGCAAAATTTTTCCAAACATATGGGCTTTTTTTTTTTTTCATCTATTGCTCAGATCATGGAACAGATTCCCATTACCTTTGATTTAAAATCCTAGTATGGATTATAAAGTCCTGCTGTCTTTTCTAGCACTTCCCCTGCCAATTTTCCACAACTGCCACATGCTCCAGTCAGTCATCACTTTCTACTTGCTGTTTCCAGAATAAATTATTCTCTCATGCACCTTTCTCATTGTATATACTCTTCTCTCTTTACAAAATGTCTATCTCCACCCTTTACCCTTTAAATCACTTATCATTATTTAAGGCTCAGATTATGCTGTTTTTTTTCTTGGAAACATTTCCTAACTTCTCCTAACTGGGTTAGGTGCTCCACAACCATCAGTGCCCTGTAATTTCCCCTTTCTTCTCTCTCTCTCTCTTTTTCTACAGACTGTGACAAAGGCTCAGTCTTGCACCTTATATGCCCAGTCATTAACACAATGTTTAGAATTGGAGAAGGAACTAAAAGGTGCTTATGGAAAAAATAAAAAACAGTAACCCACCTGGGTTTGGTCCTAATTTTGCTGTGTTGGGTACCTAAAGTAGACTGGGGACTGTGCTAAGTACTGTGAAGGGTACAACCATGATTATGGCAGTATTTTTCCTTTTGAAGAAATTACATTCTGACAAGATATATAGATAGGAAACAGGAAATTATAAGATGATATTTAAAAAAAGCCTTATGATATGTGGCATACACTTAATCCTTGTGTTCTGGTTTTCTACTGCTATATAACAAATTACCCCAAAATTTATTGGCTTAAAACAATTTATTATAACATAATTTTGTGGGTTAGGAGCTAATGCAAGGTTCAGGTGGGTGATTCTTCTATTCCTTGTAGTGTTTACTGAGGTTATTTAGTGTTTCTTGCCTAGGATATAGGCTAAGTCATTCAGATTCAGATTCAGATTCAGATTCAGATTCAGATTCACTTACATCTGGCACTTTGTTAATAATGTATGGACATCACTAGATATCCAGCTATCATTACTTAAATCAGGTCCAGGGGCAGATGAGGCTCCTGGATATAATTTCTCATGTATAGTTCTCTATCTAAGGACATAAGTACTAAAAAGACAAGTTATCTGTCCCTCTTGTACCCGTAGACAATAGTAGAGTAGATATAGAATAACCAAAATAGATACTCCAATTTAGAAAGGGAGAGAATGTGTAGGTCATAGCATCTTTGAAAGCCAGATAGGCACACACTATTAATTCCTTAATTAGAACCTAGTTCTGCTCCCCAGAAATGACTTGTAACTCTTGGCTATACCCTCGTAAATCTTGTTTCTGCCCTCTGAATCACCTTCCCTATATAAGAAATGATCCATATTTGCAGCTAGAAAACTTTCTCAGGTTGTTTGTGGAAAGTTATGGACCCAGAGGACTCTTTGCTTTAAATAGTCTTTCTTTTTAGCCCAAGTTGATGGTGCATTTATTAGTACAATCTTCTTAAAAACTCTGTGGGCTTCTGTGATCTTATTTCATATAAGTATATTGTTGTCCAATAGCAAAAGTTATACTCATAGATCTCTTTAAGACAATTTCTTCATGGCTTGTACGGAGAGACTGTGTTGTGTGGGCTAACACCCTTGACACAGAAATATTTTTCTCTAGTTAAGAGCATCCACAAGACACACCCTTAAATATTTCTGAAGTCTTTCAAAAGGGCTTATAGACAACCTTTGAGATGATTCTTACGTTGAGGTTATTGTTTATTCTTTGAGCTTTTTGGCTCTAGGGATACTGGGAATGAGAAAGAGTTCTATTGTAGAACCTGGCAAGTCCTTGATCCTTTATATTTATCTCTAATTTTTGTTTGAGAGCTTTTTACTATATTTTACTTTATCCATATCTTGTTATGGGCTGCCATGAGAAACCAGTTTGCACTTTTGATGTTCTGCCTAGAAATCTTTGCAAATCCACCCATTTATTAGGTTCTTCATTCCATGTTACTGCAGGCAAAACTATTTTCCAATTTTGCTGCTATATAACAAGGGTTTCCTCTAATAAAATTTTCTCCCTGTCCTTCCATCTTTCACTAGTGGTCTCCTTGAGGACCTTCTAGCTTCTGTTTGCCACTCATCTCAAACCATATATATGTATATATGTATATGTATAGGTAAAGGTATAGGATATATATGAAAATATATAAATGGAATACACATAAGATATTTAATAATATAATATATATAATTATTAGAAGTAATATATATAATATGTACAGTATATTATATAGAGAGTATATAATATATATAATGTAATTACTATAAGACTTACAGTAATAGACATTTTATTATAGCTCATAGTATATGAGTGAAGAATTTAGACAGAGTTCATTTGGTGAATCTTCTGCTACTTGTGGCATAGATTGAGGTTACTCAGTAGGACTTAGCTGGTGGATGGGCAGGTCTGAGAGCCTTAATAGCTTCCCTCACATTTCCTGGCAGTTTTGCAGGGATGGCTGGAAGCCATACACAGTTAGGAGTGGAGAGACCTGCACATGGCCTCCTCAGAATGGCTATCCCAGAGTTAGCCAGATTTCCCATGGTATCAATATTCACTTAGAATACTTGTTCTAAGAGACTCAGGGTAAAGCTGCAGGCTATTTTATACCCTCACCTGAATATCTCCAAATGTAACTTTCACCACATTATGCAGGTGAAATGAATAGCTACAACAAAGATTCAAAAAGAAAGGAATTAGACTTTACATCTCAAAAGGAGCCATAGAAAAGGGTTGACAGCCATATTTAATTTGCTACACCTTTGTAAACAGCATGGAGAGGGATGATCAATGTCTTATGTATTACTAGCACCAGAATCTTGTGGTGATAGGGCTATTCACATATATGTATTTATCACATATCTCTTGCTCTTGATTTATTTTTCTGGAGGGGTTTTTAAAACTTCAGGAGTTTAGAAAGATATTAGTATTGGCAGAAACATAGAAACAATATCATTTCCTGTGTTTAAATAAAGGTAATATAGAATTCCATAATAATATACCATAATTTATTTATCCATTATACTGCTGATGGACACTTAACATATAAAGCAATTACTGATAGGAAATGATTTGCTACTGCTATATTGTTATTTGTTTTATCTATTTTATGGGCTTTGTACTCTTCATTTCTTTCATTATTGCCTTTCTTTGTATTACTTATTTTTTTTAATACTGAAACATTTTGATTACCTTCTCCTTTCATTTTGTGTATATTCCATGGATATTTTTTATGATTGCCATGGGGATTGCATAGAACATCCTAAAACGATGGCAATCTATTTTAAACTGATACCAGCTAAACTTAAATTAAATACAAAAACTTGAATCCTTTATAACTTCTTACTCCACATTATATTATTCATGTCACAATTCCATTTTTATATATTGTATACATATTATCATAGATTTATAATTATTGTTATTCTTGTCTCTTAAATCCTATGGAAAAAATAAAAAGTGGAGTTATAAACTGAAATCACACTAATATTTGTTCTTTCTGTCTGTCCATATATTTACCTTTACTGGGGAACATTATATATGGCTTTGAGTTACAGGCTATCATCCTTTCATTTCTTGTAGGACAAGTCTAGTGGTAATAAGCTCCTTTTGCTTTTAATCTTTGAATGTATTAATTTCTCACTCATTTTTTAAACAAAAAAATAGTTCTTAGGGACACAGAATTCTCTGTTGATAGTTTTTTTTTTGTTTTGTTTTTTTTCTTTCAGTACTTTAAATGTATCATTTCACTGCCTCTTGGGCTGCAATGTTTCTGCTGAGAAATCTATCTAAAATCTTATAGAGGCTCTCTTATATATGGTGAATCAATTTTCTTTTGTTGCTTTCAAGATTCTCTCTTTGCCTCTCACATTTGACACTTTAATTATAATATGCTGCAGAATGGGTCCCTAAGATGGTCCTACAGAGAGTTCATGGAACTTGGATTTGTAGGTCAATGCCTTACCCTCACATTTGGTAAGTTTTTGGCCATTATTTCTTCAAATAATTTCTTTGCTCTTTTCTGTACCTCTTCTCACTCTGGGATTTACATAATATCCATATGGTCATTTGATCACGTCCCATGAATCTCTTCACTTTTATTTACTTTTCTTTATTCCTTTAGCTCCTGAGAATTGATAACTTCAAGTTTCATTTTCTGTTGACCCATTCCAATGACTTTTTCATTTCATTTACTTTATTTTTCTGTTCCAGAATTTGTTTGTTTTTTTAACATAATTTAGATCTCTTTTTTATATTCTCATTTTTCTCATATATCATTTTCCCAAGTTTTCTTAGTGTTGTCTTTAACTTCAGTTCTTTGAGAAAATTTAAGACAGTTATTTTAAAGTCAGCATTTAGTAATTTTGATGCTTGTCTTTCATTAGGGATGGTTACTGGAGATTTATTTTGTTTTGAGTGGATCATTTTTCCTCTTTTATTTTGTATGCCTTGTAGTTTTTTGCTGAAAATTGATATATCAGCTCTATGTGGGGGAAGATCTTTACCAATTATCAGGGCTTGTTCCATGCTTTGGAATCAGCCTATTTGGAGACCTGTCCTCCTAGGTCTTTTCTAGACATGTGTCTTTCCTATGTCTGTTTGTGTGCTATTTTCTGATTCTTCTGTATACAAGACTTAAATTCCCTCAGAATCTCACTCCTGCTTCTTTTGAGGCCTTAGCTGTTCACTTGCATTACTCAATCTGTGGATGAGCTGTGCCTTCTTCCTCCTGCAGCTTTGCCTAACCTGAGATCTCAACTGTGCCACTTTTAGCTGTACAGACATTAAGTTAGGTGACACAGAAACTAATCCCTCTAGCAGTCTCAGGACAGGTTAGATAGTTGCAAATTGTGTACAGTCCATTCTTTCCACTTTATAGAAAGGAACTAAGCACTGGGCTGTTGCTGTCCTCAAACCACAGAAATGCCAGATAAGGAGTGGGCCACAAGTGATTAAAATTGCCATGGAATTTCCTACCTTTTTTTTTTCAGTGTTCCAAGATTCATTGTTTATGCACCACACCCAGTGCTCCATGCAATACATGCCTTCCTTAACACCCACTACCAGGCTCACCCAAACCCCAGCCCCTCCAAACCCTTGGTTTGTTTCTCAGAGTCCACTGTCTCTCATGGTTCATCTCCCCCTCCAATTTCCCCCAATTCACTTAACCTTTCCTTTCTCCTAATGTCCTCCATGTTATTCCTTATGCTCCACAAGGAAGTGAAACCATATGATAATTTA
Source organism: Mellivora capensis (assembly GCA_004024625.1). Lineage (NCBI taxonomy): Eukaryota > Metazoa > Chordata > Mammalia > Carnivora > Mustelidae > Mellivora > Mellivora capensis. The sequence continues at coordinate 3,604 of PISX010026234.1, read as the reverse complement.
CTCTCTCTGCTTGACTTATTTCACTCAGCATAATCCCTAGTCCCATCCATGTTTATACAAAGGTTGGGTATTCATCATTTCTGATGGAGGTGTAATACTCCATTGTATATATGGACCATATCTTCTTTATCCATTCATCTGTTGAAGGGCATCTTGGCTCTTTCCAGTTTGGCGATTGTGGCCATTGCTGCTGTGAACATTGGGGTACGTATGGCCTTTCTTTTCACTACATCTGTATCTTTGGTGTAAATACCCAGTGGTGCAATAACAGGGGCATATGATAGTTCTATTTTTTAATTTCTTAAGGAATCTCCACAATGTTTTCCAAAGTGGCTGCACAAATTGCATTCCTACCAACAGTGTAAGAGGGTTCCTCCGTTAGAATTGCCAAAATTAACAAGACAATAAACAACAAGTGTTGGAGAGAATGTGGAGAAATTTCCTACTGTTTTAATGGCTTTTTCTAAATTGGGTATTCACTGTTACTATAGATCTCTGATTTCCAAAACTGCTATAAGCTATTTTAGTCAGTCTCTGGTTGTTTATTTAATCTTTCTGTTAGGGAATAAGAGCTTATTAGGTCCATATATACAATAAGAGCTTCCTAGTCCATTGTCTTGGTGACATTCTTCTCTCTTCATATTGTTATTATTATTCCTCAATAGCACTGTTCTATGGATTATGTTTTGCCTCATGCTTTTTGTTGTGTTTTGCTTTTACCACAACATTGCTCATGTTGCAGAGCATAAACATAGTTCACCTCCCCTGACTACTGTGTAGTATTTCTAAATGCGCATACACATTTTATTCATGCATTTCTATACTTATGTATACCCTGGTAAATTTCAACTCCTGATAGCAGACAATATTGCCATAACACCCTCTTTTTAGATAGATTTCAGAAAGAACATTCACAATAGCATATGTTATGCATTAAAAATGCAAAAGACAGTCTCTTCAATAAATGATGCTGGGAGAATTGGACAGCTATATGTAGAAGAATGAAACTCGACCATTCTCTTACACCGTACACAAAGATAAACTCGAAATGGATAAAAGACCTCAACATGGGACAGGAATCCATCAGAATCCTAGAGGAGAACATAGGCAGTAACCTCTTTGATATCAACCACAGCAACTTCTTTCAAGATAAGATATGTCTCCAAAGGCAAAGGAAACAAAAGCAAAAATGAACTTTTGGGACTTCATCAAGATAAAAAGCTTCTGCACAGCAAAGGAAACAGTCAACAAAACAAAGAGGCAACCCACAGAATGGGAGAAGTTATTTGCAAATGACAGTACAGACAAAAGGTTGGTATCCAGGATCCATAAAGAACTTCTCAAACTCAACACACACAAAACAGATAATCATATCAAAAAATGGACAGACATAATGAACGGACACTTCTCCAATGAAGAAATACAAATGGCTATCAGACACATGAAAAAATGTTCAACATCACTAGCCATTAGGGAGATTCAAATTAAAACCACATTGAGATACCACCTTACACCAATTAGAATGACCAAAATTAGCAAGACAGGAAACAACGTGTGTTGGAGAGGATGTGGGGGAAGGGGAACCTTCTTACACTATGGTGGGAATGCAAGTTGGTGCAGCCACTCTGCAGAACAGTGTGGAGATTCCTCCAGAAATTAAAAATAGAGCTTCCCTATGACCCTGCAATTGCACTACTGGGTATTTACCCCAAAGATAGAGATGTAGTGAAAAGAAGGGCCATATGTACCCCAATGTTTATAGCAGTGATGGCCACAGTCGCCAGACTGTGGAAAGAACCAAGATGCCCTTCAACAGATGAATGGTTAAGGAAGATGTGGTCCATATACACTATGGAGTATTATGCCTCCCTCAGAAAGGATGAGTACCCAATCTTTGTAGCAACATGGATGGGCCTGGAAGAGATAAGGCAGAGTGAAATAATTCAAGCAGAGAGAGTCAATTATCACATGGTTTCACCTATTTGTGGAGCATAACAAATAACATGGAGGACATGGGGAGATGGAGAGGAGAAGGGAGTTAAGGGAAATTGGAAGGGGAGGTGAACCATGAGAGACTATGGACTCTGAAAAACAACCTGAGGATTTTGGAGGGGCGGGGTTTGGGAGGTTGGGGGAGCCAGGTGGTAGGTATTAAGGAGGGCACATATTGCATGGAGCACTGGGTGTGGTGCAAAAACAATGAATACTGTTACACTGAAAAGAAACAAAAATAAAGGGGACAGATGGTGGTGGTGGAGGTGGTGCCCTTTCCACCTGTCCCCTAAAGTGATCTGATTGCCTACCAAGGAACTCTGATCACCCATGAAATCAGCCTGAGATAAGAATTCTACACGTCTGGATCTCTACAGGACAGAAGACACCAGTGGGCAGGTAAAGCAGAGTGGGAATGTCAGACTGGTATTGGAAGATAAACAAAAGGGGGAGGGAGCCACCAGAAGCCATCCATTGGAAAGTAATAGCCCAATAGAGAGCCTCCTGCATCTAGGGACCAGCATTAACTTGAAGTCTGGTAGAAAGCACTCAAAAAGAGCAAAGGATCGTGGGGTGAAATTGTGGGAATTGGAACAGTTAGGGAGAGGGGCTTGTGTCCCCCACCAAAGTCAGACACCCCTGGTGCTGAGCCAGAGAGAGTGCAGCGGAGAAACCAGGTCTTGGTCCCTGAGCCTTGAGGAGAACTCCTAAGGGCGCTTGGCATTTGGGAGGGGCTGGGACCCTCGAGCAGCAGGAACAGCCTTTTTGTAGTCCCCATGCCTGTGCCTCACCATGCTAGCAGAGCCTGAGATGGGCTCCACCCCCTCCCCTGAGAGAGGCCTGTGCAGGTGCCAGCCCGATGCTCTTGGACCCGGAAAGTCTGAGCGCTCCCAGCCTGCGCCAGCGGGAAAATCTCAGGGTGCAATCGCTGCTTGGAACCTCTCTGGCAGTCTGGAGCTGCCCAGACAGCCACCACTGTTGTGGTTTTGAGTACAAGCAGGACACACAGGTGTCCCCACAGACCGCAGCTGGGAACCTGCTCTGCAGCACCCAGAGGGGAATGGACTGGGGCTTTTTTCTGGGAGGGAGGTCTGGGTGCAGTTTGCTTTCCTCTAAACCTCCAAGAACCATCAGGAGCTGCCAAGGGGAGAGAAAACAAATGAACAGACATAAAAACCGCCAGAGAACTAAAGCCTGAAGTGCCTGTTACCTCAGAGCCCACCCCTTTGAGGGGTGTGGGAGGACCTAACTCAGAAACACTGCCTGAAAACCCACACAGCAGGCCCCTTCCCCAGAAAGCCAACCAGGGGAAAAAAAAAAACCGAGGAGAGAACAATCACTACTATGTCATAGATACAATGTTTAATTATTAATTTTTTCCCACTATTTTGGTTCATTTTTAATTAAAAAAATAAAGAGCTGGAGCAAATAATCCTAAAATTTGTATGGAATCAGAAGAGACCCCGAATCACTAAGGAAATATTGAAAAACAAAAATAAAACTGGTGGCATCTCATTACCTGATTTCAAGCTTTACTACAAAGCTGTGATCAACAAGACAGCATGGTACTGGCATCAAAACAGACACATAGACCAATGGAACAGAGTAGAGA
>PISX010026233.1:0-24815 GCA_004024625.1 Mellivora capensis | reverse complement strand
AGCAATGTCCACAATAGCCAAACTATGGAAAGAACCCAGATGTCCATCAACAGATGAATGGATAAAGAAGATGTGGGATATATATACAATGGAATACTACTCAGCCATCAAAAGAAATGAAATCTTGCCATTTGCAATGACATGGATGGAACTAGAGGGTATTAAGCTAAGCAAAATAAATCAATCAGAGAGATAATTTTCATATGATCTCATTGATAGGAGAAATTTAAGGAACAGAATAGGATCATAGGGGAAGGGAGAGATATATAAACAAAACAAGATGAAATCAGAGGGAGACAAACCATAAGAGACTCTTAATCACAGGAAACAAACTGAGGGTTGCTGGAGGGAGTGGGTGGGGGACTGGGGTAACTGGGTGATGGACATCAAGGAGGGCACATGATGTAATGAGCACTGGGTGTTATATAAGACTGATGAATCACTAAATTCTACCTCTGAAACTAATAATTCACTATATGTTAATTAATTGAATTTAAGTTTTAAAAAGCATGTTGCTGTAAAGTCCTATTATCCAATACGAAATAACAGACATTTCTTCTAATGTTCTGAGTCAAATCATGATGGAAAATCTTTTTCTTTCAGCACTCAACCAGATAAAACTACTTTATATCTATAAGAACAAATGAACTCTCATAAGAATCCTTATTTTGTGAGTCCCTCTTAGAAACTCCAAGGACTGTCAACCTAATTTTTGACAGCTAATAATTTTTTTTTTTTGGCCAAGAAACACTTAAGCTGAAAAAAAATTCAGGAATTTTGTGCACAATGGAACACCTGTGATGCTTGGACATACATCTACTTTTGTTGCTTTGGTAAAGAGAGAAGCAACCCAGGACACTGGAATGCATTGCTGTACCGATTGTCTTGCACTGGTATCAAAGACTTGGCTAATAACATTGTGAGAAGTCTTTTCTGCTGCCGTAGAAGTTGTGAGTTTCAACAGAGCGAGTTCCCTGAAGCACCACTTTTTTGGGGGCAAGTTGGTCAAAAAGTAAAATAAGATTATAATTTTTTTGAAACTAGATACCCATTGGCATTCCAGGAGACAAGTCAATGCCCGTGATTAAACTTCAACATAAAAGAAAAATAAAAGCCCACTCAGAACAATTTGAAAGAGAGATATTCATTCATTCCTTGGCTTACTTGGCAAGTACTCTGGCCATGTGCATGATGTAAATCTCCTGACCCAAAGCCCTGCTGCTGAAAAATCATGAGCAATTTTTGGCCAAGATACCAAAGAAAGTGCTTCCACAGGATGAAGTTGAGAATGACAAATCGTTGCTGATTTCTCAGCAGGCAGAGTTGGACCCCCCTCCCGCCCCTTTTCTGAGGGTTTCTTCAATTTCTTGGACCTTAATACTGAAATACTAATCCATGTATAAATCCATTCCTTCCTGACATGGCATCAGTAAGACAAATGTTGTCAAAGACAACTCCATTGCCTTGAGAATTAAGTAAATTAAGTGACCCAAGCTCAGCATGAGCTGCTTTATTCAGTCCTTATGTCCCAACGGCAGCTCACTCTAACCCAGCAAAGCAAAGGTTAGGAGCTTTGGTTCTCTTTGCTTTTATGTACATCTGTGAGTCAGGACTTTCAGAAATTTTGACTTTGAAAAAACACTAATATTCACCATCAATTCAAGACCAAGGATGACTTATATGTTGTCAAAGTCCGCTCCTCTAGACCAAACACTATCAGCCTTATTTTGGAAATGTACTACTAAGAATGAAAATTCACTTCTGGCCTTGCTTGTGTAATTTGAATTTATTTGCATGCTCTTGTACTCAGAAGTCATCAATTTCTGCATGCTATCCCCCCACCCCCAAAAGAATGTATATGAGCATGAACCAATAATCACACAAATTACCCCCACTTTATGAGTGGTAATTTCAGAACAATCCATTTGCATCAAAGTTGATGAATCACTGATTTCCCTAGAATACCGTGTTTGCAAAGATACACAGAGAATGAGTTAGTCCTGAACATGTAGGATGCATTGCAGTTTTAGAATTCGTTAGCAAATATCCCAGAGCTTAAAAATCTTCTGGATGATCTAGATAGGGAAAATAACATAGGAGTACATATACATCTTACTATTTTTAACTTAACCAAACCCGATTGTGATGATTAATTTGATAGGTCAACCTGACTGGTCATAGAGTGCCCAAATAAATTTAGTTAAACATTATTTTGGGGTATATCTGTGAGGGTGTTTCTGAATGAGATCAGTGTGTGGAGTGCTAGACTGAATAAAGCAGATTGCCATCTCCGATATGGGTGGGCATCATACAATCAGAAGACAAAAAAAATCTGAGAAAGGGAGAATTTGCTTTTGGCCTGATTGAATGAGCTGGGACACTCATCTTTTCCTGCCCTCAGACTGAGACCCACATCAGTAGCACTCCTGGGGCTCATGGCTTCAGACCCAGACTGAAACTACACCACCCGTTTTCCTGGGTTTCGAGCTGGCAGAGGGCAGATCATGGGACTTCTTAGCCTCTACAACCCTGTGAGCCAATTCTCCATAATAATCACTTTGTATGTGTATCCTGTTGGTTCTGTCCCTCTGGAGAACCTTCACTAATACACTCTCCTTAAGCCAAAATGAGAAGGCATTCACTGGAGTATCTGATTTAAAGAAAAGGGTCTGATCTGTGTCTTGATTGTGTAATAATATTTTTAAAATCTTCTTTGTAAGTTTAAAGAGGGTGTTTTATATACTGTTCTGGGGAACACTGACTTTTGAACTTACTGCCTCCAGGGCTAATTTGTATGATACTGGGGAATGGATGACTATCCCTGATGATATCTACATCTGGATACTTTGAAGAAAACAATTCTATCTTCCAGCATTCCATCAGTATTTTCAACAAGTACAAAATCTGCACGTGAAAAGCTCATATTATGGTTGGAAGGCCATTCACAGCTGATGGGTCTGGGATGGTCATCAAAGACTACTAAACCACTAATTCCAAAATCACAGTAGTGATAATATTACCTCTAAAAGGGGAGCAGATCATGGGACGTCTGGGTGGCTCAGTCAGTTAAGTGCCCAGCTCTTGGTTTCGACTCAGATCATGATCTCAGGGTTGTGGGATCGAGAACTCCCCATACCACCCCATTGCCCCCCTTTAAGATTCCCGCTTGTGGGCTCCCTCTCCCTCTGTCCCTCTGCCCCTCCCCTTGCTTATGTATCTCTCTCTCTCAAATAAATAAATAAAATCTTTAAAAGAGGAACAAACCAATGGAAAACATCACAGCAAAGAAATTCACATTCTTTAGCATAAGTTTGTATTGTTGTTTTTACCAAAAATAGCAAGCTATAAACCGAACAACTCATCAAAATTAGATTTGGATTTATTCCCCTATATTTAGGTGTATTATTTATTATCCCTATAATCCAACTCTCAAAAGTAATGAGACATACTATAAAATTGGTTTCCGGTTTATTGGTGTAGAGTTTTCAATTGGACGCAGTGAGAGTACTTACAAAACAGTAGTTTGAAGACAGTGATGTCAGAATTTCTACAGAGATGATTTATTATTATCTAGCTTTGTGATTGGAATTATATATGCTTTTGAAGATTATTGTGTTCTAGGTTTTGAATATAATTAAAATCTTTATTGTTTGCTGTTAGTTGCATACATTGATCTTCATTGAACCCAAACTTCCCATTAGAATTCTTACATTTTTCCTTTTTTGGCTTCATACAAATATTCAATGAAGTATTCTGATATACCTTGGAATATTTGCCTTTAAGGTATGCATGAGAATGGCACTATAATTCCTTCAAAATTATTTTTTGCTTTATATTTTGTACCTATTATTTCATCAAATAACTTGTTTTCTGGGGCACCTGGGTGGCTCGGTAGGTTGAGCAACCAACTCTTGGTTTTGGCTCAGGTCATGGTCATAGCTGAGTTCATGGTCATGGGGAGTCAAATTTTCCTCTCCTTCTAACCCCCCGCCACTTGCACATGTATGTACGCACTCCCTCTCTCTAAAATAAAGAAATCTTTAAATAATAATAATTTGCTTTCACATACCTTTCCTGTGTAGGAATTCATGTAAGTGAATTTTATTTTGCTTTTTAATGTGTATCAAAGTTTATGAGATATTGCATGACTTGCATAATCTACGTAGATTTGTCCATGTTTATTTTATCTCATAGATTGATTTTTAGTCACCAATATTCATTGAGATAAAGTGCTAGAATATGTACTGTGTGTGTGCCATGGGATTCAATTTATCAGTAAATATGTTGTATTTTATTGACTGTTATGTGTTACTACAAATATATTTCTTTTTAACTATGTAATTTTATACTTTTGTATAATTTATTGAAAATTACTGCATACTCAGAATTGATCATTACTACTAGACTCTGGTATACTGTATAATGTACAATGTAATTAACTTCTAATAGGCCATATCAAAAGAACACAAGAGTCCATATGAAACGGCTCCCATTAGCCAAAGATGGAAAAATCTGAGTATTTTTGAATGCTGTTGACTAACACGCATCAAATAAAAATTTATATAAAATAGAGAAAGCTACTCCTCCTCCCCCCCCCAAAAAAAAATTAGAAAAAAAAATAACAAGCAATCCTAAAATTTGTATAGAATCACGAAAGACTTTGAATAGCCAAGCTATCTTGAGAAAGAAGAACAAAGTTAGAAGCATCACACTCCCTAACTTCAAGCTATATTACAAAGCTATAGCAATCAAAACAGTATGGTATTGGCATAAAAACAGATGCATAAACAGAATAGGATAGAGCCCAGAAATAGTCCCGCCCATATATAGTCAATTAATTTATGACAAAGGAGCCAAGAATACACAATGGGGAAAGGATAGTCTCTCCAATAAATAGTGTTGGGAAAACGGAACAGTGACATACAAAAGAATGAAACTGCACCACTATCTTATACCATACACAAAAGTCAACTCAAAATAGATTAAATATAAACATAAGAAGACCTAAAACCATAAAACTACTTTCTAGAAGAAAACATAGGCAGTGAGCTCTTTGACTTTGATCTCAATGATGATTTTTTGGATTTAATACCAAAAGCAAAGGCAATAAAAGCAAAAATAAAATAGAAGTACATCAAACTAGAAAGCTTTTGCGCAGCAAAGGAGACAGTCAATAAAATCAAAAGGCAACCTATGGAATGGGAGAAAATATTTGCAAATCATATATCTGATAAGGAGTTAATATATAAAATATATATTTTTTTAAAAAACACATGCTTTTAAAACTCAATAGCAAAAAAAACAATCAATCCAATTTAAAAATACACAGAGGATCTGAATAGACATCTTTCCAAAGCAGACGTATACATGGCCAACAGGTATATGAAAAGGTATGCAATACCACTAATCATCAAAGAAATGCAAATCAAAGTCACGATGAGATATCACCTCATACCTATTAAAATGGCTCTTATCAAAAAGACAAGAAATAACAAGTGTGAGTGTGGATCTGGAGAAGAGAGAAACTTCATGCACTGTTGGTGGGAATGTGAACTGATGTAACTGCTAAGGAAAACAGTATGGAGGTTCTCCCCAAAACTAAAACCAGAACTACCATATCATCCAGCAATTCTACTTCTGGAAATATATTCAAAGGGACTAAAAGCTCTAATTCAAAAAGAAATTACTAATTATCACCAACTGGCAATGAGCACCATCATGTTCATTACAGCATCATTTACAATGGCTAAGACATGGAAACAACCTGCAACATAGCAGGATGAATGAACAAAGAACAGGTGGGTATATATACAGTGGAAATCCTGCCAGTTGCAAGAACATGGATGGACATTGAGGGCGTTATGCTAAATTAATAAGTCAGATAGAGAAAGACAAATACCATATAATCTTATTTATATCTGGACTCCCAAAAAACCCCCCAAAACAAGAAACACACACAGAAAACAGAGGCCGCAGGTGCTAGTAGACAAGGTGGAGAGTGGGTAAATTGTGTAAAGGTGATCAAAAGGTACAAACTTCTGATTATAAAATAAATAAATCCTAGGGACATTATGTCCAGCACGGTGACTGTATTAATAATACTGTATTGCGTATTTGAAATTGCAAAGAGAGTAGATTTTAAAAGTCTTATCACAAGAAAAACATCTTTGTAACTATGTTTGTTGATGGATGTTAACTAAACTTACTGTGGTGATCATTTCCCAAAATATACAAATATTGAACCATTATATTATACACTTGAAACTAATATAATGCTATTATATTAGTTTATAATATGTTATTATAATATAGTATAATATATAACCTATAATTATATATATATATATATAAAATAAAGGACATATATATGTATATGGATGTATATATGTTTATGAATAAACATGACTGGAAAGTAAAACAAAAACCAGGAAAAAAAGTATAAAATTTTATTGAATGGTTTGTTATCTGCCTTGCAAACAAAATCTGCTCTACATCTTACTGAAAATTAAACAAGCAAACAAAAACCTTATTGGACACCATTGGAAGCAACTAGGACACTAACTCCTTATTTTGACTATCTGAATATTAGCTATTAAATATTAAGCTTTTATTTTGCCTTTTTCCTGGCTCTCCTGTATATCAGAGTAGCCAAATAGCTCTAACTGATAAGAAAATTCCAACTATTAAATGAGCAAAAAAATAGAAATAGAAAATCTTCGTTTTGTACCTCTTAAGTAATATTTGAGTCAGGAAAAAGTCATCAGTGTGTTAAGCCATTAGATGACAGTGTTCATAAGAATTATAATGGAGGCATCAGGCTGTCACCACCTGAAATCAATGATCAATCTCAGCATTATAAAAGGGAGACAACCAGATATTGTATGCTTCCTGCCATGATACCATGATACAGTAACAGTATGAAGCATTCAGTTCCACTTCCGAAAAAGTCTTACCAAAAAATTTAAGCATGCATCTATGAAAACTTCTAGAGCTAACGTCCAATCAAATGTAATATATTAATTTAACTTAGAGAGAGCAAATGTAGCAAGATCTTGTAGTTATTAAATCTGGGTGAAAAACAGAGAGATTCAATGAGCTAGTTTTTCTAATTTTGTGAATATTTGAAAATTTCATAATTAAAAATAACTGACACTCAGAATTGGGATACATTTTATATTCCTATATACCTTAACCCCCCAAATTATGGCCCCATAATGGCATGACAAGGTTACACAGACCTTAAAACACTATGAGAGAAGTGATTTTTGAATCTGGTGTCTGTTGCCACTGTCACCAGCTTCTCACAATAAGAATTGCATCTTCTGGGGGCACCTGGGTAGCTCAGTGGTTAAGCGTCCAACTCTTGATTTCAGCTCAGGTTACGGTCTCAGGATTGTGAGATAGAACCTGGCACCAGGCTCCACACTGGGCGTGGAGTCTGCTAAGATTCTCTCTCTCCCTCCCCCAGGGCCCCTTCCCACCCTGCAAAAAAAGAATTGCATCTTTCATTGATATTTTTAATAGGCCAAAGTAGATGACCAAAGACGATAGTCCAGCTGCAGTGAAAGAAACAGAAGCCATAATGATTGTAACTTATAATGATAACATTTATTAAGTGCATATTCTGTGCCAGACACTGTGCTATGATGCACTTCACCCTCATTTCAGGGTATATATATATGTATATAAAATATATATAATACATATAATTGTCACAACATAGTAGATAGTGATATACCCAGTTAACAGATAAACTAAGGCTAAAAGAGACGTTAATTAATTTGGTTAAGATCACAGAGCTAGTGATGGCAAAGAGAGAATTCAAAGCCAGCAGATACAGCACAAAGATCATATTTTAACTCTTCACAAGGAGTAGCATATACTCATATTCATGGTCCCCTTCCCTACAACCTAATATTCCTCACAAACCAAAAAAAAAAAGGGGGCACCTGGGTGCTCAGTCAGTTAAACATGTGCTTAGGCTCAGGTCATGATCCCAGGGTCCTGGGATCGAGCTCAACATCAGGCTCCCTGCTCGGCAGTCAGTCTACTTCTCCCTCTTCCTCTGTCTCCTGCCCCCGGCTTGTGCTCGCTCTCTCTCTCTCTCTCAAATAAATAAAATCTTTTTTTTTAAAGTATATTGCAAGTATGGTTAATGTATATAATGACATGCTTATCTATAGTTTCAAGAAAGAAGCCTACAGTTGACCATTGAATGACACATGGGTTGGGGTGCCAAATCCTGTGCAGTCAAAAATCCATGTGTAACTTTGGACTCCCCCAAAACGTGATTACTAATAGCTTACAGTTGGCCAGAATCCTTACTGATAACATAAACAGTTGATTGACACACATTTGGTTATATGTATTCTAAACCATATTCTCACAATAAAGATAGAGAAAAGAAAATGTTATTAAGAAAAACATAAGGAAAATGCATTTACAGTACTGTATTGTGCTGGAAAAAAATCCATGTAACAATGGATGCACAGAGTCAAACCCATGTTGTTCAGGGGTCAATGGTATATAATCTCAGCACCTGAATTCTCTCCACCATGTGAGTGTTTGAGACAGGAAAAAACTACTTCCCACTTTTGGGATTGAAAATGCAGGTGTTTGCTAATTTCCCTTGAGCTAGAGTCTGAGCTATGCCCTAGACTCTGGTAGATAACACACACACTTGCCCTAGATTTTGAATGGAGAACCAGTACACCAAAGAAACAGGAAACAGAATTCTCTCTGCTTGCAGTGGCTTCTGTAGCAAGATTGATTGTCTTGGGTTGCCAGGGACTGCAATAGCCAAGTGTTCAGTGCTTGTGGCTTAACTGTGGAGACTGAAGGTTTCAGCACTCAGCCAGAGAAGCAGTGGGCCCTTAGAAAGATCTGAAGCCTAGTACTGGACTTTTCTATCTTCACAGCTTCCACACTGGTTCTTCAAAGCTCTTGGTGATTCTGTGATCTACCCAAAAGCCATTTAATAAATTGCTTTTCTGCTCAAACAGCCAGAGTGAATTTCCTGCAACTAAATACATGAGCTGATTTACCAAAAAAAGGGTTAGGTTAGATCCTCATGTCAAACCATACACCAAATGCCAAATGGATGAATGGATTAACTGTTTAAAAATAATATATTTAAAAGGAAAAATATAGGTGTATATCTGATCTCTAAATAGGGAAGCGTCTTTCTTGGATGTCAAGTAAAAATTTTTTACATAAATAAGAGTTCTATAATTAAAAAAATAACACAAACTAAAAGAAATATTTGGAACATTTGTGGTACAGTTTTACTATTATATATATATAATACATATGTATTATATATAGATAATGTTTATTTAATATATATGTATATATATATATTATATATATAAAATGTTTAATACATTAATAGTAAAAACATCAAGCAGTAGAATGGCAAAATATGTGAATAGAAAATTCACAAACAAGAAAATATACATACAAGTCAATATATATCTGAGAAACAGTTCAAGCTCAATAATGAAATAAAGCCCACGAGTAACCCAGAATTCCTATTCATTTGTACATTAAGTGCCATGAGCCTTCTATGTGCTGTTAGGTAATAATAATACATCAGTGAACAAAGGTAAGCCAATGATATCACTCTCTATCTCAAACTTCTTCTAGAGTTGTCATTAATCCTCTCAACAACCAGCTGTATTTCGCACTCTCATTTTTTTATTCTTGCCTGAAATCTTGTGAGAAAAGCTTAGGATTAGGAAAGTAATCAAATACGGAGTATGAAACATGAGCAATTATGCATAATAATCCACAAAGCAGATAAACAGATGGGAATAGTTAACTGAAATTTATCAACTTTATGAGTAAGTGAACAATGATCAGGAAGTGAAAAAATTAGTTACTCCCAAATATAAGTCAAAGATAAGTCATTTTTTAGGAAAAATGAGACAGACATGTTATTTTGATAAATGTCTATGACTTCTTACTCAGACTCCAAAATTATTCAGAGGAAATTGCAGTATGTGACAAAAACTCAAATATTCCCCACAGTCCTACAAATTTGGCACTTGGCGCCATGTATCTCCTCTGTACTGGTGATTTACACCAGAAATAAAAGTGCTCCTTGATCACTGGTTTTCATTTCTAAAACCACAAATTAATCTTTAACTTGCTATGGGAGGGGCCAATTTAATCCTCAATCCACATATTTTAGAAGGAAATTCTTGGAAAGCTACAGGTCACAGGTAATACACTTCATGGTATAATTTTGCTGAACTTGTCCTGGGGCTCGGATTCATGGGCCTTGGGAAAGATATTCACTCTAGTATGTGTTTTTAATTTATCCGGTGATTTGCAATTTTCTGAGTTACATCTTTAAAAAGTAGTAATTAACTTATGAGAATTAAAATATGTTGAACTGCAGAGAGTTAAACATTAATTTAGCAATCATCTAGTACCAACCTTTACCAACTGTAGCCACTGACTCTTTCTCCCTCAAATCCTGACTTACTTCAATTGAACCTGGATTCAGTCTTGGCATCACCACCTCCCACAAGAAGCCTGAGCAGAAAGTTGGTTTATTACAGCAATAAAGATTGCTATGGGATTCCCTTTGTTCTTACCACAGAGAAAAATGTCAACATATTTTTTTAATTTGAACAAGTCTACCAATTCTAAAATCAGCTACGTTTCTACCCAAATAAATAATATATTTAATTCACACTTTCAAGTTGTAGAAATCATAAAATATAATTTTAAAATATTTAAAGTGTACATTCATGAATTAATAATTTAGGATATTTTATTAATCTTCTATTGCTACATAACAGGTTTCCACAAATTTAGCGGCTTAAAATATCCATTTATTATCTCACAGTTCTGTAGGTCAGATGGGCTTCTCTATGTTCTCCACTCATGGTCTCCCAAGACCAAAATCATGGTGTCAGCCTGGCTAGGGAGAAATCTATTTCCAAGTTTGGTAAAGCTGCAATAGATGGAGTGGCTTAAACAACAGAAATTTATCTTCATCACAGCTCTAGAAGCTAGAAGTTCAAGATCAAGAAGTTCAAGACAGCTCTAGAAGCTGTCAGGGGTGGTTGACAGATAGCCATCTTCTACCTTTCTTCATTTGGTCTTCCCCATGTGCATGTTGGTGTCCCAATTTCCTCATATAAGAGCACCATATTGGATTAGGGCCCACCCTAATGATCTCATTTTAATTTAATTACCTCTTTGAAGATCCTATTTTTAAATACAGTCACATTTGGAGGCACTAAGGGATAGGACTTTGGCATATAATCTTGGGGGACACAATTCAGGCTATAACAAAGCTTTCAGGTTGCTGGTAGAATACAGTCCTTTGTAGTTGTATGTCTGAGGCTCCCTTTTCCTTAGTGGCTGTCAGCAAGGGACCACTCGCTGCTCCTAGAGGCCACCCACATTCTTTCTCTTGTAGTTCTTTTCATCCTCAAACCAGCTTTGAGTCCTCGAATACTTCTCATACCTCGAATTCCCCTGGCTTTTCCTACTGCAATCAGTTGGAGAAAACTCTCTGCTTTTAAGGATTTGTGTGATTAGATCAGGTCCAAAAAGATACTCTCCCTATCTTAAGGTCTACTATGTCATAGCATAGCATAGTCAGGAGAGTGACAATTCCTATGGACAGATTCCAAGGGTTTAGAGCAGGACGTCTTTGAAATGTTATTTTATAAATTCTGCTTCCACAAATACTAAAGCTACATTTCATCAAATGGGACATTTTGGCATGCCAAAAAATTGAAAATATAATCAGACATGAATTGACCTAAAAGAATTTGGGTATGAGGACAGTATCCTGTGTGGTTCTCATCACTTGACTGGATAATCTTTGGAGTTTGCAGGAGGAAAGACAGGCTCTCTTCTGTACTCTAGATAGAATTTTACCAATGCCCTCAGCTATTCCATAAATCTGAAGACAGTTTTAAATTTAGAATGAAAATAGGGCCACTGGCTAAATTTCAGGACAAGAACTTAGCAGGAAATCACGTATTTAAAGGTGGTTTTTAAAATATTAAAAAAAAAAATTCCCCCAGTCAATTTTATTTTCCTTATTGTTTAAATTATTCCCTATTACCTGCTTAGGTGGTTATGCAAGAATACTCCTTCCTTTCTACTGATTGAACCCATGTGTAACCATATAGGATTTAATAAAAAGCTCATCACCTAGCCCCTAAACAATTAACATTCTAATGGGAGAGGAAGCTAGGTGGTGAGATTATGGAGAAAGATAATGCATTAAAGACTATGTTTATATGTCATATGACTTGAAAATGAAGTAAAAATTTGCTGGGTCCTTCATCATCTCTTGATCAGATTATTCCAGTAACCTTCCTACTGATCTTTCTTACTTGAGTCTTGTTCTGTTTCCCTCCAATGCATTCTCCACTGCTACCAAAGTAATCTTCCCAAAATACTCCTTACTACCTAGAGGATGAAATTCAAGCTCCTTAGCATGGTCCATGTCATCCATGAATCACTAATGGCCCTCGACCATACTTCCAGTCCCCTTTCCTGTCATGGTACTCAGCTACTCATGCTTCAGCCAAGTGATCTATCAATGAGTACTCTTGTAAACACATTATTTTTTTACTATTTATTCCCAAGATGTAATGGATATTACAAAAATGTGTTAAATGGATGAATAAATCATGCTCTGGCATGACTCTGTATATTTTTATATGTTGGCACTTAAAAAATTTCCTCTCTATCCTCTATTGTTCCTCTCTGAATTCCCATTCATGCTACCAAATACTGCTCTTACATCATCCTTTCCTGAAGCTTTTCCTGATCAACCTTCCCCTCCAACAATGGATTTAATTATTTTTCCATTTGTCCCACCTTATATCCTTATGAATTGTCAAGCATACAAATCACATTTTAATCATATGTTTTCACATTATTTTTGTGATTTGTAGTACAACAGCATCAACATTACTGGGGAACATTTTAGATACACAAATTTGAGATTCCCATTTTAGAGCTGCTGAATCAAAAACTCTGGGGCTGGGGCCTAGCAAGCTCTCCAGGTAATTTTGATAAATGTAGAATTTGAGAACCTACTGTCCAAAGGACTTGTTTTACTCATCTTCTATCCCAAATACCTAGCACAAAGTAGATAATAAGCAAATGTTTACTGAGCTGAAACTTTAGCTTCCAACTCTTTAATTCAATAGAAACATCGCTAGTCTTCTGGGTGATTTCCCCAGTTCAGATTCCCAAATGTTTTAAAAAAATAATAAAAAGAAGAAAACAGAGACTGAAATACAGCTAATTTATTTTGGCAATGAAACTAGTAAAAAAATACGTATATAAAGTTGTGAAGAATGTTTCCAAATAATCTTTGTAAAATGTTTACAGAATATGTCCAAGAAACATGGAGCCAATACGAGTTTAGTACCAATTTATTTTTCCCTTCAAAATAATTATCTCAAACCACAAATTTAAGTTATGTGAGGGTCATGAAGTTACTGGCAGGAAATATTCTCTCACTGAAACTTAGGAGAATCATGTTGTCATAGTTTGTGAGTTTCTCTTTATACAAGAAATTATGTGCTGGGCTATGAATCCTGAGCATTGTGGAAATTAATAGATGCTGTCTCTCTGGCCCTTTATCTCCAAAACAGCATCCTCTTTTATCAAGAATGATACTCTTAAATGGAAGAAATCAATCCTCATCTGCCTGGAATCACCACTGCCTAATTAACTGATTTTGTGCTCTTTTAAATGAGCCTAAAGAAATTAGAAGCAATCAAAAGTAGAGACTGGCGATAAATGCTCTCAACCCAATCTCTGGGATTACAGCTATCAAATAACAGTAAATAAGAGAATTATTTGGCCCAGCAGTAACCTGTTGTTCTTGAACATTCCTCTGGCACTTTCACTATTTAAGATTAATACACATACAGATCACTTTGAGCAACTCATTACTGATAACATTCTCATCAATACTTTTAATTTCTCCTTGTGAAAGAGAAAACCAGAGCAGGAGGAGAAAGATCTTTCATACATATGATGAACCTCCTTCCTAGAATTCACTATACCTAAGAGCACCAGTCAGTCCACCAACACTCCTCCTTTTTGAAAAGAACTGCTCCTTATTCCATGAAAGTTAAAAATCAATGCAGAAGAGTCTAAAGCTGAAGGAAATTTTCTGAGCTGACAAGAGCGATGTACAGAACTTTCATGTTCTCTTCCTCTGTCCTTTTGCTTATCGACTAAAACAAAATTGTGTAAACTTCAGCCACAGAGAAGTAGTGCAGGAATTTTGATAAGGGAAGAGTTACAGCCTAATAAGTCTTTGTTTAAAACATGAAAATCCTTAGAAGTGATTTAAGAAACAAAGTTTTACTCCCTGCATTCAAAACAACAAGATTCCAGAAACTTCTGCATTACCTACTGCTATGGTCTTTTTGTGTACCGCAAAATCCATGTTGGAATCCTAACGCCCAATGTGATTATATTAGGAGGTGGGGACTTTGAGAGGTGCTTAGGTCATAAGGGTCTGGCCCTGATGAATGGGATCACCACCTTTATTAAAGAAATGATAGAGCTCCTTAGCCCTTTCCATCAGGTGTGGACCCGGTGAGAAGCCATCAGCTCTAAACAAGGAATAAGGTCCTCACCAGAACATGACCATACAGGCACTCTGACTTGGACTTCCTAGCTTTCTAGAACTATATGAAATAAATTTCTGTTGTTTACCAGCCTCCCAGTCTGAGGCATTTTGTTACAGCAGCCCAAATGGGCTACGGCACCTACTATGTACCTGCTATGTATAGAGAAAAACTTACAGGTCTCTGCTTATCTATCCAAATTGCTAAAATCACTAAATATCCTACTGTGAAGATCAAGGTCTATGTCAGGGAACCCAACAGAAAGACATAAAAGGTGTTTGGAAGAGCTGAAAAACCAAAGATGGGTCCTTGAGACAACCCAGAAATTAGTAACTGAAGGAATCTGTGACCACCTCTAGGTCTAGAGGGACTAGAAGAGGAGGAGATGAGGGGACCAATCCTAAAAGCCAAGCTATGCAATAAGAGTTGGTTTCATGAGTTGACTCCCCATAATTAGCTGGAACAATCATAGAGGGCCATCCTACAAAACCCTGTAACCATGATGAGACACAGACACTGCCAGAGAGAAGTCTCCCCAATCCAAGCAAATGAGGGGGATGGAAATGCCCGGACATCTTGTCCTCCAATCTCCTGCCAATATCTTCCAAAACTTGGCCAAAACTAGGCAGAATGTGTCTGCAAGGGGGAAAAAAAAAGATGGAGTTGGGAAAATGGATCTGAGAACAAATAGGCTGCTCTGAGCAGCTCCTTGTGGATAACACTCCTATGGTAGAAATCATCTCACTTTTCATCCTAGTTTTTGTTTTTAATGCTTTGGGGGAATGTTACAATGCAATGCGATACATAGAGCTGCAGTTTAACTTTTAAAGATTAATGAATGAATCAGCAGTTCTTATATATGAAGTATTCCTGTCTTAGAAACAAAAACTGTTTTAAAGCTACTCCCAGAGTACGGCCATGGGAAAATACACCCCAGCATTTTTTAAAATTTATACAGCATCATAAATGTACCCATATGTTATAGCAATTATAGCTTCTCTGAAATGAAAACCTTGCATTCCATAATAGCCTGGGAGAATGGATTGCCTATGAAAGCACAAGGTACTGACTTTATAAACCTCACATGGAAACACATGGGATGGAGTGAGGTTGTACATATCTTGTAGAATGTAGAAAAGACTGATGACTTAGGTAAGAACAACTTCTAAAAAAAGTAATAATTCTGATGATACTAACTAAAACACATGTAATTAAAATATATTGAATACTAAGTCAAACTTAGTAATCATCTCTTACAAATCTCTACCTACTGCAACCATTGACTATTTCTCCCCCAGATTCTGATTTATTTGAATTCAACCTGGATTACATACCTCCCATCCATAGGGAATTGTAAGCCTACAGGGTAAATTGAAAATAGATATCACGTGTTGAGCACTTGCTATCTGCAAAGTATTGTGCTAAAATTGTTAGATACTTCAATACAGTTAGTCCTCCACAAAACCCTACAAGACGGGTACTGTCAATAACCCCATTTTACAGATGAAGACATTGAGGCATAGAGAGATTAAGTAATTTGCACAAAGTTATACAGCAGATTACCTAAGCTGATTTTTAGTCTGGTGAAGTTTGTGTCTTTGTCACTAGAATATACTGTTTCTCTTAGACAAAAGAAGAGCAAAACTTAATGTTGGAGATAAAGTAAATAGTAATGACAATGACCCAAAAATGAGAAAATAAATGCTACAAGAAAAGGTACAGAGTGTTATAGGGTAGGCTCAGAGAGGTCTGACCAGATCAGCTTGGTCCATCAAAAGTTCATTCAGCCCCGTACATCCCAGGATTAATGTCAGGTTCTGGGAATGTAAAGATAAAGACATGGTACCTGCCTAGAAGTGCACAGAGGCTAGTAGGAAAAAGGGATCTGTGCATATACTAATGGCAATAAGATGCACTATACAAATTATGTACAAACACAACACGTGCAAGGTGTAAAATAGGCACTATCATTTTGAAATTGAGATTGCATATAAAGGTAATGATATACTGTAGGTATTTTACTGATCAAGTCCTGAAAAAAATCCCCAAGAATTACAGATTATAATTCATAACATGACTTCTAGATAGATGTTTTTATTTCCCTATTGCTCAACACTATGCATTCCTTTGCAAAAATTAGTCACTTTTAGGATTGGAGAGATCTTCAGAGGTCATTGCCATTGTCCTACACCCTTACCCCATCTCTGTCTTAACATCCCAGACAGATAAGAAAATACTCCACTTTTGGAGGCAGCCAGAGGATAGGATTTCACAACCTCAGTAGCTCACTCCAAAGTTTAACAGTCCACTGGGTCAGCCAGTTTTCTCTCCCATGTTATCTTATGGGCCAGTGTTTTGTTCTTTCTAAAGAAAAAAAGTTGAGGCTCTTGGACATCATATGTGTATTGGTTATAAACTATGGAGATTGAAATATCCTCAGAAACCTCAAAGCTTCAACCAGAACCTTTGGTCCCCGGACATCCTTATCCCTTGCTACCATCATCTTTACCTGTAGAACACAAATTAATAGCCTTAAATCCATGTATAAAAGACAAAAAAACATAATCACACTCCTGGGTATTTATCCCAAAAAATACAAAAACACTAATTCAGGGGGGATGGGGTAATTGGATGAGGGACATTAAGGAGGGCACAGGATGTAATGAACACTGGGTATTATATAAGACTGATGAATCACTGAAGCCCACCTCTGAAACTAATAATACAGTGCATGTTAATTAATTGAATTAAAATTTTAAAAAATAAAAAAAGATGCTTCTGTGTCAAGAAACAAGGAACTAAGATAAATAGAGATATAGCTATTTTTTTTTAATTTGACAGAGATCACAAGTAGGCAGAAAGGCAGACAGAGAGAGAGAGAGAGAGAGGGAAGTAGGCTCCCTGCTGAGCAGAGAGCCCAATGTGGGACTCGATCCCAGGACCCTCAGATCATGACCTGAGCCAAAGGCAGAGGCTTAACCCACTGAGCCACCCAGGCACCCCCCAAGACATAGCTATTTTTAAAAAGCAATAATTCAAAGGGATACATACACTCCTATGTTTATTGCAACATTATTTAAATAGCCAAATTATGGAAGCAGTCTAAGTGTCTATCAACAGAAGAATGGATAAAGAAGATGTAGTATATGCATACAATGGAACATTATTCAGCCATAAAAGAGAATGAAATCTTGCCATTTGTAATATTGATAGGTCTAGAGAGTATAAGGCTAAGTGAAGTAAGTCAGTCAGAGAAAGATAAATACCATATGATTTCACTCATACATGGAATTTAAAAAACAAAACAAATGAGCAAAGGTAAAAAGAGAGAGAGGAAACCAAGAAACCGATTCTTAACTATGGAGAACAAACTGATGGTCGCCAGAGGGGAGGTGGGTGGGGGGATGGGTTTAATAGGGTATGGGGATTAAAGAATGCACTTATTGTTGAATCACTGTATTGTGCACCTGAAACTAATATAACGCTGTATGTTAACTGTACTGGAATTAAACTTAAAAATAAATTAAATTTAGATTAAAACCTAAATTAAAATAAAATGAAAACTTAATTAAAAAAAAGCCTGATACCTATAAAGTGTTGGGACTTACACCAGGCATTTTCACCTAGAGCATCTCACCTAATGCATTCAACCTAACGAGAAAAAAAATATTGTATATGTTCTTTGGAGGATGTCTTCCTATTCCATAAGGGATATCTTTCTCCACAGAATAGGTATAATAATTTATTTTTATGAATAATATTAAGAACATTATTTTTTACATAACAACTTTATTTTCCCCAATGACAGAAATGTCAGAGATTTGAGTGTCACTATGAAAAATTATACATTGTGACACTGGTGATAAGAAAAGAAACTTAATATTCTCTATTGCCCAACTGAGAAATTCTTCCTGGAGCTCATTTCCCCAAGTAAATGCCTGCAAAAACACTTTCTTCTTCTTCCATCAGAGATCCATCTATCTTTTTGCTGTTTGAGGCAAAAATAAACCCAGCACTCTCTAGCTGGTTCTTGAATAGTCTTGTAGGATGTGCACCATAATTTATCTCTCAGTACTTTATATAATATTTTTAAAGTGTGTATTATCATGTTTAACACTTTAAAAAAGAGTCAGACTTTTTTCAACAGAAAGTAAATCCAATTCAGTTAATTAATTTGAACATAAAGACGACTTTACAAATTAAGATGTTGGAAAATATGTTCTATAAATTAAATGAGCTAAATTTGCAACTTCAATATTTGGGGGGAAAATATATTTAGGGCAATGTGAAAAGATTAAAATATCTTTCAAGTCCTAAAACCATAAAACTCCTAAAATAAAACATAGGCATTAATCTCTTGGACATCAGCCTTCTCAATATTTTCTAGATATGTCTCAGCTGGCAAAGGAAGCAAAAGTAAAGATAAATTATCAGGACTACTTCAAAACAAAAAGTTTTTATACAACGAAGGAAACCATAAACAAAACAGAAAAGCAACCTACTGAATGGCAGAAGATATTTCCAAATCATGTATCTAATAAAGGGTTAATGTCTAAAATATATAAAGAACTTATACAACTCACCAAAAAGACAAATAGTCTAATTAACAAATGGGCAGAGAACCCAAATAGGCACATTTCCAGAGACACATCAATGACCAATAGACATGTGAAAAGATACTCCACCTCACTAAGCATGAGGAAAATGCAAATCAAAACCACAATGAGGGGCACTTGGGTGGCTCCGTTGTTGAGCATCTGCCTTCGGCTTGGGCTGTGATCCACTGTCCTGGGATCGAACCCACTTGGGGCACCCTGCTCAGTGCAGAGCCTGCTTCTCCCTCTCCCACTCTCCTTGCTTGTGTTCCCTCTCTGGCGTTTTCTCTCTGTCAAATAAATAAAATCTTTAAAAAGCAGACAAACAAACAAACAAAAACAGTGAGATAACCCCTTCCACCAATCAGAATGGCTAATATCAAAAAGACAAGAAATAACAAATGTTGGCAAGGATGTGGAGAAAAAGGACCTCTCCTGCACTGTTGGTAGGAATGTAAGTGGGTACAGTCACTGTGAAAAACAGTATGGAGTTTCCTCAAAAAATTAAAAATAGAAATAACATATGAGCCAGAATTCTACTAGTGGGTATTTACCCAAAGAAAATGAAAGCGCTGATTCAAAAAGATATACGCACCCCTGTGGTTATTGCAGAAGCATTTACAAGAGCCAAGATGCAGAAGCATTGATGGATGAATAGATAAAGATGGTGTGATAATTTTATATACACATAAAATTTTGCATTTGCAACAACATGGGTGGATCTAGGTGGTATTATGCTAAGTGAAATAAGTCCATCAGAAAAAGACAAATACAATGTGATTTCACTTATATGTGGAATCTAAAAAACAAAACAAAACAACAACAACAAAAAACCCAAAGCAGAAACAGACCTATAAATACAGAGAACAAACTGATGGTTGCCAGAGCGGGGGGCGATGGGAGGATGGACAAAATGGTGAAAGAGAAAGTAAGGTGCAGGCTTCCAGTCATGGGATGAGTAGCTCATGGGAATAAAAGGTACAGCACACGGAATATGGCAATGGTGTTGTGATAAACTTGTATGGTGGCAGATGGTAGCTACACTTGTGGGTGAGCATAGCCCAATATATAAACTTGTTGAATTACTATGTTGTACACCTGAAACTAATATAACATTGTGTGTCAATTATATTTCAATTAAAAAGACACAATAAATAAATATTCTCACTTAAATAAAAAATAAGATGTGACACATCACACATACAACACACATGGGAATATTGCTCAGCCATTCAAAAGAATTAAGTCTTGCCACTTGTGACAAAATGGGAGGACCTAGAAGATACACTAAACAAAATAAGTCAGACAGGAAAATAGAAATACCATATAATTCCACTTACATGTGGATTCTAAAAATTAAAACGAGAACAAAGAAAACAAAAATAGACTCATAAGTACAGAGAACAAATGCATGGTTGCCAGGGGTGAGGGGTGGGGAGAATGAGCTAAATAGGTGAAGGGGACTAAGAGGTGCAAACTTCCAGTTATAAAATAAAGAAGTCATGGGGATGATAAGTACAGCACAGGGAATATACTCAATAAATTGTAATAGCTGTGCACGGTGACAGATGGTAACCACACGCACGTGATGAGCATTTTGTAGGGTGTGTAATTGTCAGATCACATTGTTGTACACTTAAACCTAATATAATATTGCATGTTAACTATCTTTCAATTTTAAAAAATGTTATATTGGCAAAGATGCATAAAATTAACATCCCAAATTTCCAATCTTTTTAGTATTTGGATTAAACAAGGAACTTCTCACTTAAAAAGCAGCATATATTACTGATAATTATTCGGTAAGTCTTGGTAGAGCCTTTTGGGGTAGGACTCCCAGAAACTGAGAAAATAAATGATTCTAATGACTGGGTAACAAATCCTTTGGCAAGTCAAGTGATCTCTTATTCTTCGCTTTTAATTAGAGTTGAAAGAGATGTAAACTAATAAATTATTAAATACAATTTTTCATGATAGATTTAGGATGTCTATTCGTTGTCTATCGCTGGTGATAGATAACTTGATAGATATCTTCCCCCAAACGTGGTGGCTTGAGACAGCATACATTAGCTCAAAGTTTCCATGGGTCTGGAGTCCAAACATGGCTTAGCTGGCTCCTCCAGCTGAGGGCATCTCAAGAGGTTGAAATCAAGGTATCAGCAATGCTAATGTCATCTCAAGAATCAACAGGGCAGAATCCGCTTTCATGCCCATTTAGTTGGTGTTGGCAGGATTTAGTTCCTTGGAGGCTATTGGACTAAGGGCCTCTGTTCCTCACTGGCTCTCAGCCAGAGGCTACTGTGGTCCCTTGCCATGTGAGCTTCTCTGGAGGACAGCTCTTAACATGGCAACTGGTTTCATCAGAGGGAGCGGGGGAGACGGTGGGAGAGTGCCAGAGGGAAGTCCTTTATGACCTAATCTCAGAGTGATCCACATTACTTTTGTCATTCCATTCATGAGAAGCAAGTCACTGTCTAGCCTGAACTCAAGAGGAAGGCACCACACAAGCCGTGAATGCTGGGAGGTGGGAGTCAGTGGCACTGTCTTAAAAGCTGCCGACCACAGATTGGTTTCTGGTGCTTTTAATAACCACAACAACAAAGGCCTAATTTAGTTCGCTGTGGAGTTTTGATGATATTAAGTTGGCATCAGGACCGCACTGACATGAGGGAATACCAGATTCTAACAGAGCTACCCCTTTCCTGATGTTTCAAATGGAAGTGTAAGCTTCAGGGACAATAACAAAAACAACAAAAAGGCAACGTAAAAGTTTTTTCTTAACCGAACTTGAAATGGAAACCCCTACACACACACGCACACAGGCGCACACACTCTCGTAAGTTGAAGCTTATGGTTTTGCCTCAAAATAATTCCAAATTCAAAACCCTCATATTACAAAGAGTTGGCCATGTAGGAAGAAAGAAAAACTGAAGAGATGAAAATACCTGAGAATACCCATGGGCATGCCCAGATTCATACACGTCCATGGGGGACATGTTCCAAGACCCCGAGTGGGTACCTGAAACCATGGAGAGTCCCAAACCCAATAAACACTGGGGTTTTTTTCTTTACATATATACCTATGATAAAGTTTAATTTCTAAATTAGGCACAGCAAGAGATTAAGAACTAATGGTACAATAAGAACAATATACTGTAATAAAAGTTATGGGAATGTGGTCTTTCTCAATATCTATTCTACTGGACTTACCCTTCTTGTGATGTGAGATGATAAAATGCATACACGACCAGATAACGTGAGGCAAATGACATAGTTACTGTGACAAAAACGTTAAGCCACCATTAAAATATAAATCAGAAGGAGGGTCATCGGCTTCTGGACTGTGATAACTAAACAGATAACTGGAAACTAGGACAACAAAGCTGAAACCACAGTTCAGAAGCAAATGATCCTCCTGACAAATAGTCAGAAGGTCAATAGTAGCTTAATGTCACATCACAATATTTATGTCATTTACCTCATGCTATTTGATCATGTAGGTATTGTATCATCTCTCATCATCACAAGAAAAAGGGTGAGTACAATACAACCAGATAATTTGGTGTTTTTTTGTTTGTTTTCTTTTTCTAAAGATTTTATTTATTTATTTGACAGACAAAGATCACAGGTCGGCAGAGAGGCAGGCGGGGCAGAGGGGGGCAGCAGGCTCCCTGCTGAGCAGAGAGCCCAATGTGGGGCTCGATCCCAGGACCCTGAGATCATGACCTGAGCCGAAGGCAGACTTTTAACCCACTGAGCCACCCAGGCGCCCCACAACCAGATAATTTGAAAGAGACCACATTTATGTAACTTTTAGTACAGTATATTGTTTCAATTACTCTATTTTATTATTGTTAATCTCTTGCTGGGTCTATCTTGTAAATTAAACTTTATCATAGGTATGTATAGGAAAAAACCATATATATATATATGTATATATATATATATATGTACATGCATACATATATATATGGGGTTCAGTACTCTCCATGTGTTCAGGCATCTGCTGGAGGTCTTGGCTGACCTGTGGATGAGGGGAACTGCTGTACATGCCTAAATCCAGAAAGCAAAAGAGGAAATGAGTCTGATAAATAAACAGAGTTTTAAGAGAACATTTGAAAGACAAAGCCCCATGGGAACAGAAGCCAAACATGTACATGTGGTACTATAACTGCTTGCTGGCCTTGAAGGAGACAAAACAGAATCTCCTTCCTGGGAACTTCGAATCATGCATGTGCCATTCTCCGTTTCATCGTAATGAAATGGAACACCTCACTTATCCAGATGTCATTTATCCAACAAATTGAAGTCATTGAAATGCAACTAAACACAAGAAAGAGAGATACAGGGGCACCTGCGTGGCTTCGTTGGTTAAGCAACTGCCTGCGGCTCAGGTCATGGTCCCGAAGTCTCAGGATCGAGTCCCGCATCAGGCTCTCAGCTCCATGGGGAGTCTGCTTCTCCCTCTGACCTCCCCTCTCATGCTCTCTCTCATTGTCTCTCTCTCTCAAATAAATAAATAAAATCTTAAAAAAGAAAACAGAAAGAAATACTACAAAAAAACCTCAGTAAATATACAAGGTCCATGTACTTTACTAAGAAAGATTCTTGGGCTCTTATTTTTAAATGCTTTACCTAAGTACACAGAAGAAAGAAAATAAGAAGATGGTGGGGAACGAGTAAAAGAGAGCACCTCTACGGTACTCACAAGAAAGAACAGAGGGGCGCCTGGGTGGCTCATCGGTTAAGCCTCTGCCTTCAGCTCAGGTCATGATCCCAGTGTCCTGGGATCAAGTCCCACCTCGGGCTCCTTGCTCAGTGAGGAGCCTGGTTCTCTCTCTGCCTCTGCCTGCCACTCTGCTTGCTTGTGCACACGCTCTCTCTCTCTGGCAAATAAATAAAATCTTGGAAAAAAAAAAAGAAAGAAAGACCAGAGATAGGAAATTAACAATCCATAACTTACAGGGAGATATTTATTGCAGAAAAAGCTCAGTCATCCCTGAGGTCATCACCCTAGTTCAAAAGGCATCATAATTGAGGTCCTCATTCAGCAAATATTTGAGAGCCTACCTTGTGTTAGTTGGGGGTTCTGTGGACACAGCAGAGAAGAAAACACATTCCTACCTTGGAAATCGTCTTGTACCAAAGAGAGATTACGTAAAGAAAGAATATTTCAGAAAGTGCTAAATATGGGTATTTTCAAGTGTGGGTATTTCCCTCTGCTGTGGCTTTGATGAAATGGAAAAATAAGACAAAAATGAGAGATTGAGAATAGGTCAAATATCACCTTTATTACGGATAAAGACTAAGTTGAGGGATATGGCTGACAAGTAAGTAAGCCAGTAATTCTAAGCCCCCAAATTAGACAGGCTTTCCCCACCCAGCCATAGGCAAGTCTAGACAAGGGAAGACATCCTCTTATGGGGGAACTGCTTTGGCTGACTTAGGGCATGTAGAGCCAGGACAAAGCAGACTGCTTAGTCGGAATCTCTCTCCCAAGAGAGAAGTGGGGAGCTGAACCCCACACACGCACAGTGTATTCTTTCCAAATGTTCAAATTAGCTAAGTCATTTCTTCCTCCATAGCTGCG